>CAMOHE010054728.1:0-18247 GCA_946598075.1 Artocarpus hirsutus | reverse complement strand
TTTGGATGCACGGCTTTCGTTCATAATCTTGACCCAATTCGTACTAAACTTGATCCTCGGTCTCATAAGTGTATATTCCTTGGCTATTCATCAACTCAGAAAGGATATCGTTGCTATTCTCCAGATAAACAAAAGTATTTTGTCTCTAGAGATATCACATTTTTTGAATCTCAATTGTTTTTTGGTAAAAAATTGGTTTAGGGGGAGACCTTCCCTGATTTCCTCCCTGAATCAGGGATCAAATCTTCACCAAATCTTTGGGAATATTTTTGGGATTCTTCCCCCTGATTTTCTCTCATCAGTTTCTCCCCAGAATTCGGGAAATCCTCCTCTTAATTCTTTTGATTCTCTCCCATCCGTTTCCCCCCAAGATTCAAAAAATCCTCCATCTGACGTTGATAGTTCACCCGTGGCAGATTCTGGAAATCCGATACATCCTATACTTCCGCGTTCCACCAATCCCGCTCCTTTAGATTTTGATAATTCAAAAATTGTTTTTATCCCAACCGAATCTCACTTAAACCCTAAGCCTAGTTTTCAGATAGGGGGAGACAAATTACAGCCGTTTGATATTACCTACTTGCGGAGGCAGCATCTAATAAACAAAAAGGGACCTGATATCTCTCGTAAACACAGTCAAGAATCCAATCAGGAATCTGGTTTGGAACCAAATATTTCTCCAACAAGTGATGATCCAGTGCAACCATCAGAAACAAATTTTCCTCATAAGCCTGATCCAGGTATCTCCAATAAACCTAATTCTGAATTTACAGACCCAATTGCAACCAGAAAGGGGGTTCGGTCCTGCACAAAACATCCTCTATCAAATTTTGTCACCTACTCTCATCTATCAAGACCGGTTCAGACTCTTGTGTCAAGTCTTACAAGTGAAGAAATTCCAAATAATATACAGGAGGCATGGGAGAACCCTAAATGGAGAAAAGCTATCGAGGAAGAGATGGAAGCACTTAAAAAAAATAAAACGTGGGAAATCCTGAAGAAGCCAGAAAAGAAGGTCCCTGTGGGCTGCAAATGGGTTTTCTCCATCAAGTATAGGGCAGACGGAGTAGTAGAGAGGTATAAGGCGCGATTAGTTGCAAAAGGTTACACTCAGACATATGGAGTGGACTATCAAGAAACCTTTGCACCTGTAGCAAAGTTGAATACAGTGCGAGTATTACTATCACTTGCTGCAAACCTAGACTAGCCCCTCCAACAACTGGACGTAAAGAACGCTTTCTTAAACGGAGACTTGGAAGAAGAGGTATATATGGAGTTGCCCCCAGGATTCAATAAGAAAGGAGATAATGAGATGGTGTGCCGACTGAAGAAATCCTTGTATGGCTTAAAACAGTCTCCAAGAGCCTGGTTTGACCGTTTTACCAAGGTAATCCGAAGTCACAAGTATAAACAAGCCCAAGCAGATCATCGTCTGTTTTACAAGCATCAAGATGGTAAAATTACCATACTCATTGTTTATGTTGACGACATAATATTAACAGGGGGTGACACCGTGGAAATGGAAAATCTAAGAAGAAGACTTGCTGCCGAATTCGAAATGAAGAACCTTGGGAACCTGAGATATTTTCTAGGCATGGAGGTAGCTAGAAACAAGTCTAGAATCTTGGTGTCACAGCGGAAGTATGTTTTGGACCTCTTGAATGAAACCAAAATGTTGGGGTGTAAACCAGTAAAAACCCCGGTGGAAGCAAATGTGAAATTTGAAAGTGCAACACCAGATAATCCAGTGGATCGAGGAAGATATCAACGATTAGTGGGAAGACTAATTTATCTTTCGCATACAAGGCCCACGATATTGCCTTTGCTGTAAGCCGAGTAAGTCAATTCATGCAATGTCCAACAGAAACACACATGAAGGCAGTTTATAGAATTTTGAGATATTTGAAAGGTACACCTGGTCGTGGTCTATTTTTCGCTAAGTCTGAGGAAAGAGGTGTAGAAGTATACACGGATACTGACTAGGCAGGAGCTATGGAGGATAGACGGTCAACTTCGGGGTATAGTACATTTGTCTGGGGGAATTTAGTAACTTGGAGGAGTAAGAAACAGTCAGTGGTTGCACGAAGCAGTGCTGAAGCAGAGCTAAGATCAGTGGCGCACGGGATCTATGAGGTTCTTTGGCTGAAAATCCTACTAGGAGAACTAAACGTGGAAATGAAGACTCCTCTGAAGGTATATTGTGACAACAAGGCTGCAATCAACATCTCACATAACCCTGTTCAACATGACAGGACCAAACATGTAGAGGTAGATAGACATTTTATCAAGGAAAAAATCGAGGATGGGACAATTTGCGTGATTTATATACCTACATCCGAACAAGTGGCTGATGTTCTTAACAAAGGAGTCTCAAGACCCTTATTTGAAAAATTTGTAGACAAGTTGGGCATGTTTAATTTATACAGCCCAACTTGAGGGGGAGTGTTAGCAGGTCTAATTTAGTCTTTTTACCATTAATTTAAATTGTTAGTTGGTTGGTTGGTTAGATAAGCAAATTAGTTTCCTGATATCAAGGTTAGTTAGGTGAAATATATTCCTATCTACCGAGGAAGCAATATAAAAGGCAGAGGCTAGACCTTGTAGAGTTAGTTTTTCCGAGTTTAATAAGGAAAGTGCAGTGCAATTAAGTTGACTCTCTCTTCTAGATTGTTCTTCAACTTCTAATCCTCATTTTTTGTTGGTCTCCTTTGTCAGTATTGCTAGAGCCAATAGCGATCTCATTTTATCTAAATAACATCACGAATAACCACTAGAATCAAGGTCTTTCCAGAGACCCAAAAATGATAGCAAACTCAGCTTTGTTGATTCTATCTTCTGATATAAACAGTCCTGGTAAGAACCTATACAGGACTGCCTGAGTTTTAGGGATGTATTTTAAAACCACTCAAATATCCACCCTATTCGTCCTAAAAAAAAATGTATGCTATCTTTTCAAAGAAAGCATTGCAATCTACAATCATGAAGGATAAAGAAATTCTAAATGTAGTCAATATTAAGAAGTCTACGGTAATAAGTCAGATGACCGTACTCGCATACAAATTATACAAGCATTCAAGATTAACTTGTCTACTAAAATATGTCAGATGATCCTATGTGGGTCTAAAACAGAAATACAAACATGCATGCGTAAGTACATTACAAAATATATGTGTACAGATTTGAGTGTGGGTCTAATGCAGAAATACATACATGCATACATACATACATTACAGAATATATGTATACAGATTTGTGTGTGTGCGTTTATGTGTATTGCAACAAGCGTAAAACCAAGATGTAGCCGTCAAAGAGAGAGGGGAGGGGGTGCGCGTACCTCCAAAAGCAGCACTTGCACCGGAGAACATCAGTAGTGGAGGAAGCTATTGTTTTAAAAAAATATAGATATGAATTAAACAAAAACTGAGCTAAAAGGCACTTAATACAAGGAAAAATGATTGAGGAAGCTCGCGAATGAAAAGAATTAAAACATAAAAGAAAAAGTCTTTGAGACGTACCCCAACTAAGAAAGGAAGCCACTTTGGTCCCTTCACACGACTCTGAAGGTACGGGATCCCTGCAATCAAGTCATATATTTAGCAATCGTTATTTGTTTATAGTCCAAAGACAAATAAGTGCAAAGATACCTGTATTGGCACCGTGAATAGCACTAAGCGTACCACCAATGGCCGACCCAGCCTATTTCAAAGGAAAACAAAACAAATCTTTAATACTTTTCTAACTGAGCATGTCCAAACTTTCAGAACTCACAACAGTAAATTTAATCTCAATTCATTAGTTTTTCCGCAAAATCCAGCATAGTCTTTCTCAACAACTAAAGTGCCTTGCTAGAAAATGTAAAATTATGTTTGGTCACTAGTAACAACATAGATGCTATTTTACAGACTAACACTTGAAATGCCCATAACAAACGGAGATTCCAAAACTCAATTTAACAAATAATGTAAAAAAAATCCCAAATACTCACCTAATAGTTAAATTAAGCTAGAAAATTTTAGTTCTACTCTGTGGATGGCAAATTCAATACAGTAAAAATCCATTCGTTCAAAAAAGATCACCAATTTACGATCAAATAAGCAATCAAACATATAAAATTTAAAAAAAAAATGAAGAGAAACTCACAACAGCAGTGGCATCATGTAGAACTGGAGTAATTGTCCACTCGCCCTTGTCCTGAATCCAAACCAACACACAAAAATTAAAAAAAAAAACAAAAAAAAAAACAACAACAACAACAAAGATGAAGAAAAACATCCTTAAAATTCACAGAGGTAATTCATCGAATAGTTATGACCATAAATCGAATAAGAAGAAAAACATATCGTGGTCGGGGTTGTCGTACCGAGCTAGGGTTGAGCGTGGAGAGACAGCGAGGGCAACGAGGGCAGCCGAGGCCTGGATTAATGGTGGGATCGTGGTGGAGATTTCCTCTCCTTAGCTTCTCCTCGTACACTTCTCTCGTCCCCATACCTGCTATCTTCTCTCCACTTCTTCTCGCGAACAGAAATTTCGCAGCGTATTTTTCCTTCCTTAAACCTCTGATGTTGTTGTTTTATATATATATATATTTAGTCCCAAATTATAATTAAAATCTTATTTTGGTCCTGACTTTAAAGCTGTCTTCAAACTATTAAAAATTGTCTCAAACTAGTCCTCGTATTTATCCGAATGTTACAATCATGATGAAAAAAATCATGACTTATTTTTTATTAGTCGTGTCTAAAAACTTAAAATTAAAAAATTAACCTTTACCAAACTATATATGGTCCTCCTATCAATCTTTTATCTTTGTCTGTCAAGATTTTTATAGTCAGATAGCAAGAATAACTATTTGAGAGATTTTTATAGATTCGAAACCGGTTCTACAACGTTTTTAAAGTCATGAGCTAAAAAGGAATTTGTCCAATAGTTTGAGGAGGGATCATTTTCACTAGTATGGTCTTTTGTTAATTATGTTATTGTTTAAATTTGCAAACATACAAAGAGATAATGAAAGCAAATAATTTGCTGCGTCCAGGTTTTTTTTTTTCAGAAAATTAGATAAATAGTTGGTTTTGGTAACTTTTTTTAATAAATGACCAATTTTTTGGGTAAATGGCCAAAGATTTTTGAAAGGTAAATGTCTGAAGTTTTGTAAATTAGGGAAATTTTTTTTCACAGGTTAATCAATGATAGATCATAGCTTATTTAAAACAATTTAATTCACCCATGTAGCCCATTAAAATCTCTTATGGAATAGTGACATTTAATAAGATTTGTTAGACAACACTATGGTTATGACATTTTAAGACTTGGGTTTTTATAGACCTAGAAGAGAGAGAAAAAAGCATAGGACAATCAAATACTAGTTGCTAGATCTTACAAAATGTTGATGTCCGTAGAAAATTTTGGTAACGCTTAAGAGTTTTTATACCTTAAAAGTGCTTAGAAATACTATGTGCATGCGTGTTTATGTTGCAAAAACTGTTTAATATGTTTGTTTTTATGCCCTAACATGAATGTCTATGCAGTGAAGTGTCCAACACATAATAAAATAACGTGTCGTTTTATTACTGCATAATTAGCTCAATGCAAATGACTATTTTTTAATTAAGGAAGTGATGGTTTGGTCCCCTGGGCTGGAGTTATGGCATCCCTCTTCGGGATTTGTTTTATCCTTAACCACGTATTGCTCGATGGAACAATGTAGGAATTTACATTTCATTAACATGTAATATTTACATTCCAGTCCTATATAGGGCTAGTTACAAAAAGAATGTAGCTAGAGGTCAAAAAGAGTTTCTGGCCTTGCTTAGCAAAAGAATCTGTTCAAGAGCTTGGCATTCTAGGGGTGACTAAGCACATTCCCGTCTATGTCGGATAACTTATAGGTGCCTGGTTGGACAATCCCAATGACCTTGTATGGCCCGTTCCACTTCAGACCAAAGGACCCTAACTTGGGCTGCTGGACCGTGACCTTTTTGAGCACCAAATCTGTAACCTTGAAGCTCCTCGGTTGGACCCGCTTGTTGTAGTATCGAGTAACGACTTGGTTCCGAGCTGCGTTACTAACGGCTACCCGGTCCCTTTTTTCCTCAAGCAAATCTAGCTCAGACATCATAACTTCTGCATTCTGAATTTCTTCATAATGCTTAACCCTAAAGCTTGGCAATCCCATTTCTACTAGAATGACGGCCTCTGCTCCATATACCGACGAGAATGGGGTTTCCCCGGTAGCAGTTTAGGCAATCGTTCAGTAAGCCCAAAGCACCTTCAGGAACTCGTCAATCCATGCTCCCTTAAGGCCTTCGAGCTTTTTCTTTAAGTTGCCTTTAATTGTCTTATTGATAGTTTCAACCTGCCCGTTGCTCTAAAGGTAGCTCAGAGAGGAGAAGACTTTCTTGATACCGAGCTGCTTGTACAGGCGGAGGAGACTTGAAGATTCGAACTGCTTCATGTTGTCAGTCATGATAGTATATGGGATCCCAAACTAGCAGATAATGTTCTTCCATATAAAATTGGTGCACTTGGCCTCGGTCATGTTGGTGCATGGCTCCACCTTAACCTATTTGGTCAGGTAATCGATGGCTACGATGTAGTACTTAAATTAGGATCGGGCTTGTGGCAAAGGTCCGATCAAATTGATGGCCCACTTTGCAAATGGCCATGCCGACGTTATCGAGCTGAGCGATTCAGCATGCTGTCTGGGCACCCTGGCAAACTGCTGACATTTTAGGCATTTTTGCGTGTAGTCATTGTAGTCCTTTTCCATGGTCGACCAATAATACCCTTGCCGAAGACATTTTTGGGCCAATGATCGTCCCTCGAAATGATTACCACACAGGCCTTCGTGGATCTCATTCATTAGGTACTCGGCTTCTTCGGGCCCAACGCACTTTAAATATGGCGTAGTGTAGCCTTGTCGATATAGCTTTCCACCGATCATCGAATACTGGGCCGAGCTATTGCGAATCCTCTGTGCCTCTTCTTGGTCGCTGGGCAATTCGACTGTGGTCAGGTATCGGATGATCGAGTCCATCCATGTGGTTTCATGCTCCTCAACTACACTCGCTACTTCTTTGTTAATACTAGGCTCGCCTAACCTTTCAACGGGAACTGAAGTGAGGTCATTGTCGCCCAGACTCGAGGCGAGCTGAGCTAGTGCATCAGCCTTTGAGTTTTTTGACCTGGGGATTTGCTTGAATAAGTAGGATTTAAACTGCTCAAGCAGTGCCTTACCTTCTTGTAAATACGCAGCCATTGATTTTGTTCGGGCTTGAAATACCCTGGTGACTTGTTGGATGACAAGCATCGAGTCGCTATGAATGACTATGCTGTCAATCCCAAGATCCCTGGCAATCCTTAGTCCGGCTAGGAGCGCTTCGTACTCTGCCTCATTGTTAGAGGCTTTGAAGTTGAATCGTAGAGCGTAGATTGCCTTGAATCTATCTGAGCCTATCAAAACTAGCCCGGCTCTTGAACCCTTTGAGCAGGATGATCCATCGACAAAAAGCTTCCATTCTGGCTCCGACATGGCATGACCTTCGCTACAGCCTGGGGCTTCTAGGGCTTCCACGAGTGCCTTCTTAGCTAATGGAGTGCCTTACTATACATTAGTGAACTCAACAATGAAATCTGCAAAGGCTTGAGCTTTGATGGCTGCCCTCGGCACAAAATTAATATCGTATTGGCCAAGCTCAACAGACCATTTGGCCATCTTATTGGATATCTCTGGGCTTTAAAGAACTTGCCAAATAGGGAATTTCATGAGGACTCGTATCGTGTGGTCTTGAAAATAAGGCCGCAGCTTTCGAGCTGAGGTGACTAGGGCAAAAGCTAATTTCTCGAGTAGAGGATAACTCTCTTCGGCCCCCTGAAACATGTGAATTGTATAATAAAAGGGTTTCTAGACACCATCTTCTTCTCGGACGAGAACCGAGCTAATCGCCTTCTCTGACACTACCAGATAGGCCCACAATATTTCCCCCGGCAAAGATTTAGACAGGAGCGGAGGCATGGCTAATTACCTTTTCAAATTTTGAAAGGTTTCTTCACATTCTCTGCTCCACTCAAACCTCTTCTTTAGTGCTTGAAAGAATAGATAGCACTTGTCGGTAGATCAGGAGACGAATCTGGAGAGAGTTGCTATCATGTCGGTAAGTTTTGCACCTCTTTTACCATCCGAGATAAATGCATGTCCATAATTGCTCAAGCCTTGGCTGGATTAACTTCGATCCCCCTTTGGCTAACAAGGAATCTGAGGAACTTACCCGAGCTGACCCCAAACGCACACTTAGCCAGGTTGAGTTTCATCCTATAATCCCGGAGAATGTCAAAGCTCGCTTGGAGATCGGCCATGTGATCCACCGCTCGGATAGACTTAACTAACATGTCATCCACATAGACCTCCATTGTTTTGTTGATCATTTGGGCAAACATCTTATTTACAAGGCGTTGATAGGTCGCGCTGATGTTCTTAAGTCTGAAGGGCATTACCACATAACAATAGAGCCCTTGGTCGGTAACAAATGCTATTTTCATCTGGTCTCCCTTAACCATCTTTATCTGATTGCAGCTGAAATAAGCGTTCATGAAGCTGAGCAGCTTGTGCCCGGTAGTCACATTAACGAGCTGGTCAATTTTGGGCAATAGAAAGCAGTCCTTCGGGTAGCCTTGTTTAGGTTAGTGTAATCTATACATACCCGCCACTTTTCATTTGCCTTCTTTACTAGGACTACATTGGCAAACCACTCTAAATACTTGACCTCCTTAATGAACTTTGCTTTTAAGAGCTTCTAGATCTCTTCGTTAATAGCAACATATCTTTCTGGGTTAAAGGTCCTTCTCTTCTATATGATCGGTTTGTGATTAGGTCGAACATTGAGCCAGTGGCAGGTTATGCTTAGATTGATGTCGAGCATGTCTTCATGCAACCACGTGAATACATCCCGGTACTCTGTCAGGAGCCGCTCAAGGTTGGCCCAAATCTCTGGTCTCAGCTGTGATCTGAGTTGGACTGTGTGATCAAGATGCACTGGATCTAGACTGAACGACACTAGGTCTTCAATTGGGGTGGCCCTCACCTCTTCTTCAGGCATCCAAGGGTCAAGGTCGGAGAGCATCTTAGACTTTGGGTCAGTTGGAACTTCAATTTCATCGACCTTGTAGATGGTCAGACGTCGAGTTGCTAAGCTGAGACTGCTCTGACGGCATTGGCGTAACAAGCGTAGGAATCTTTCTGCGACGATCAGATTACTCAAACTCCATTCTCGGTTGGAAACTTCATTTTCAAGTGATAGGTGGAGACTATAGCCTTCAATATGTTTAGTATAGGACAGCTGATGATGATATTATACTGGAAGGGTTTGTTAACGACCAGGAAGTTGACAAAATGTGTAACCCAAACAACACTCTCCCTGAACGTAACCGGCAGGCCAACTTTACCTACTGCTCGAACGCACTTTCCCGTGAAGCCATATAGTGGTGTTTGAACCAGGGTGAAGGTAGCATTGTTGATCTTTAACTTGTCGTAGACTTGCTTGAGTAAGATATCGACTGAGCTACTGTTGTTAATAAGCACATGTCGCACTATGTTGTTCGCGATGTGTAATTCGCACACAAGAGCATCATTATATGGATGGATTAGCTTATCCACCTCTTCCTTGGTGAAGGTGATTGGCATGTCTTCCTATGGCAAATTTGTTAACATGCTCTAACATGTTGATGGGCTCGCCTATTTCGACTAGCCGAGCTTCTTGGACGTAAGCCCGCAGCCCACTAGACGTGTCCCCGATTATAGGTCCTCTGAAAATTGTATGCACAATGTTCAAGGGCTCTGGGGCATTCCCGTCATCATTACATGGGCAGTTCGGGGCGTCTCGACCTGGTTGGTCGTTCTTCCGACTATGGAGCTAGGAGTTAAGACTTATTCAATGAATTCCCTCAGGTGTCTGTCTCGGACCAGTCTTTCGACTTGGTCCTTTAATTGAATGTAGTCGCGGGTATGGTGTCCCACATCCTTGTAGAACTCGCAGTATCTGATTTGGTCCCGCTTGGCTTTGTTGCCTTTGAGCTTAAGGGGGTACTAGTAGGTTCCTCCTGCTCACCTAGGCAAGCACTTGGTCGATGCTTGCTACTATAGGCATGTAGCTTTAGAACTTTTCAGTCGGCGTCTTTGGTTTCTCTGATTGCTTCTCCTTTTTCTACATCTTATTCTGCTCGACGTTGGTCTGGTCCAATGCTTTCTTCTGCTTCTTCTCTTTCTTCATGCCATTGCTGCTAGCTTTTTCTCTGTGGCTCTTCATCTATTAGGCTACAATGGCATACCTCTGTGCGTAGCCGAGCAACTGTAAAAATGTGCTCGGCTACTCGAAGGCCAGTGACCATGTGAGCTTTTCGTCTCGGAGACCCCTTACAAAAGCATGCTTGAGAGTCTCGTCTTCGACGTGTCTGACCTTGACGGCTGCTTAGGTGAACCTGTTTATGTAGTCCTTGACATTGCCCTCTCTTTGTTTAATAGCATACAAGTAGATGATCTCCTTCCTCCTCATTTTGGTCGTAGAAAATGCTACCGAGAAGGCGTTAGAGAGCTGTTGGAATGAAGTGATGGAAGTGGTTTTAAACATCAAAACCATTGCCGAAATGGTCTAGTCAGGGTCAAAAAAAAATGCTTTGTACATTGCTGCGTCGGTAACGTTTTGGAGGAGCATGTGTCCTCGGTACAACTTAACATGCTCATCAGCGTCTGTAGTCCCGTCATAGGCTTTAATTTATGGGACCTTAAATTTGAGCAGCATGGGGGCTCGCATAATAGCATCTGTGAATGGTGGGTACAAGGCTCCCACGTCATCCAAGCTGAATCGATTATTGCGAATCTCATCAATTTGGCGCTGCAATTCCTGAAACTAGCGACTATTTATATCCTCAGGCAGTTCGATCCTAAAGGGTACTTCGCCTTCCACGCGATCGCCCACCCTGGGCTGACGACCTTGCTGTGCATCCTCCTGGCACCCGAGCCGATCAAAAACAGATGCTCAGAAGCCCTGCTGTGATGGAGCTCGTTCTTGTGAGCCTAGACGTCCTTCTCAAACAAGTTAGTTTTTTGCCAAGACTCCACGAGTGGACCTTCTTGAACGTTCAAAGTCAGCTTCATTGGGGTCGGCCGCTTCCCATCCTACCTAACCTCCAGCCTGGTTAGCCAAGGTTAGAGGTAGTAGGCCATGAGCCACCTAACGTTAAGCCTGTTGTGCGAGCTGCTGTGTGAGTATTTGCACCGCATTGGTTAGCTCTCGGATGGGATCTTGGCCAACTGGGTCATGCACTTGCTCGGTCCTCACCGTGCTTCCTTGACCTCTAGATCATGACATTGCACCCTAGGGACGACCTCTAGGTCTTGCTAGATTATTTTGGTTTCGAGCTTCTCTCGACCCCCCCTCCTATCGGGGACCATCGTCCCGGGCGTTACCTCAAGTTACCATCTCAGTTCTTGGGTTTGTTGTGGCTGGTAAGCTGGGGTGAAGGGGTAGGCGCCCTCCTTCTAGCACCAAAATGTTGATGCTTACCTAAGTCTGGCTTCAAATTAACACCATGTGCGGCTGCGCACGGTGCCTAACTCTTCCCTGTTCATCTCTGCCCTATTGAATAGACCTGCAACAAAAGGAGGGACGCTTCGAAGGCAAGAAAAGGTCAATCAATAGATAAGGGCTCTCTGATGCTCACGGTAGGGTTTGCTCGGTAGAGGTTGGAAACTTGTTAGGTCGGAAGGAGCATGTCCTAAAATGCAATAAATGCATCCTATTTATAGGCCATCACTTAGATCAGGTGTTAGGTGGACTTTGTCCATGACCCGAGTGTCACATCAAGACATGTCAGGTGGCAAAAGACAAATGTCTTGTCCCTCCATCGGTGGATTGCTTCTCATCCAACGGTGAGTTGTTTGTCATCTGTTGGCAAGTAATGGCGAGTAGCAGCCCACTTTCAAGTAAGGAGAATCCGACCCAAGCTAGTACCCAATCCGAGGAGGCGACCTATTAAGGTGCGGCCTAAGGGACCTTGAGAAGCACCTCGGACAAAAGACCCAAGCTCATCGAGAGTGATTGTAAGCTCCTCGAAGCCTCATCGAGATGTTAAGCTGACCACTTGGAGTAGGATCCTCGACAGTGGCACCGAGCTCACCCTCAACAATTGCATATAATTTTGCTATATTCTAGGCATTTAATGTCATTTAATTTAATTTTGTTTTATTTATATTATATTATAATTTTATTTGTTTTTAATTTAATTTAATTTAGTTTTGTAGAATTTTATTTATATTAGTCTCCCTTGTAATTATTTATTTCATCCTTTTTGTGTAGATAAAGTAGGCATAAAGGAAATTATGAAAATTAGGGTTAACATGGGGTAAAAGATTAAAAAAAAAAAAAATTTACACTCTTCAAAGAGAAGCTCCACTCACGAAAACACCAAGCTACCTCTAACTCATAATGAGGACTATCGGATTAGCTCTAGAGGCCATCAAATCTACATGTGTTGGCCACCCAACAATGGAGCGTTTCTAGCTAATCGTGGCAGCCGGTAACCCATTCAGCACTCACCATGCTGCCCCTGTCAGCTTCCCACTCCTAACTCGCGCGAGATAATTGCCTGCTTTACACCTCACCGTGCTCCCGTGCACTAACGCATAGTCTTGTTTGAAGCTTCCAAGTCACACTCACTCCGCCTTCGACTAACCCTACCGCTACACACGACTCTTTGCATCAGGCACCCTAATTGGGCCTTTCCTACTTCTTGCTAACATATATCAGCCATTGTAATCGAGTTTTTGCAGAGTTGTTGTTGTTGCTTTTTTTCTTAGGTGTGGGGGGCCGAATGGGAGCGAACCAGATCTCAAAAAATAAAAAATGAGAAAAAGAAAAAAAAGAGTAAAGAAAAAAGAAAAAAAATAAATTTTTTAGTTTTGTTTTTATTATTACTTTTAGGGTTTAGATTTTGGTTTAGGAGAGGTTTGGTTTATGGGGTGAAGCCAATACAAATTTGGGAAAAATTTGATGTTGGACTGAAGTAGTTTTTTATTCAACTAATTAACATAGTATGATAAATAAAATCACTCAATTAATGAACCTGGTATGAGGAAAGGCATGACCGAGAATGCGTTAGAACCAGGTTGAATGAACTTGATATTATGCACACTTGAACTTGGCACATTAAACCAGCTTATGTTGACCTTGGAATTTCAACCTGCCCTTATTTAGTGCAATGACCTTCCTATCTGGTGTATATAGAACTTATTATTTCATGTACCTGGTATTCTAAACATGATATACTGTACATGTTATATTGTACCAGGTATATCGAACTTAGTATAGTGTACCAGGTACTATTTTTGGTATTTCATACTTGGTTCATATCTATTCCTAGAATTTTATACATAATTAAGCCAACTTGGTATTTTATACTTAGTATATAGTCGAGTTAACTCATTATCATTCTTGGTATGGTTGTGAAATGTCTTACTTAACCCTATAATAAGCACAATTGGCAAGACTGCTCTTAACCATGCCTATAAATTGCTGGAATTCTCAACTCACATAACACAACTTTCCAACTCATAACAACAACAAAACATAGAGCAAGAACAATATAACATTCAGCTTAGAACTCTACTTAGAACTCAGATCCTATTAGCTTGCAAACACTTTGCAATCCATATAGTTCTAATTCCTTTTACCATTTTAAGTTATACATAGACATTAACCTTATACAACGTTCTTTAGGAGATCCAATCACTCTCACCATTCTTGAAAGTCATGCTTCGTACTCAAACCAATAGTTAGATTTTCCCTTAGTCCACATTCAATTATTATCCTGCCTATTTCTATGTAATGCTTTGAGCGTTGCAATTATTATTAAATGAAATTCTATACTTGTTATTGATTTGTTATTTGATCATTTTACATTTCGCGACTCCATTGGGGAATTTGTTCTAACTTATTAGTTAATTTTCTTAGGACATTGATGGAAAATTTTAATAATAAAAAAGGGTATCCTTTGATTTTTTGATGGGGATGAGAATACAAGATGGTAGAATAAATTCAGCAGATGGTGAAGCATCAGCTTCTACACCAAATGTTGTCTCCATGACGACCCTTGAGAATATTCAAAAAACTCAAGAAGGGATCTTGCGAAGCTAGAAAACCTATTTTCATAATTGAATCAAGATGAATTGATGGACGGGACATGCCACTTAGATGAGCATGGAAACCCTAGGATCCCAATAAACACTAATGTTACGAAGTAACGGATCCATCATTCCTCTAACCCTACAAGGGTGGCAAGAACATCTAAGATTATAAAAAAAAAATGTGGAGAAAGTGTACGATCACTTCCAAATTATGTCACTAAGGAAGAATTAATTGGACTCCTAAAAGCTGAAAGGAGTAAAACATCTCGTGTTGTCATAGCTATATATTTCCACCCGCCATACCTAACCGTGATTGCTTTCAAGCAACGCCTCGCGGTTACATGAGTCCCACTTTTCGAAAGTATAACGAGAAGATTAGTAATGCTAAGGAAAACATTATACAATTCATAGATGACTTGGGTATTATGCCTATGATTGTTAGCTAAGGCTACATGTCTCTAACTGAAAGAGTTTACTCATGGTGTCCAAGCTTACAACCTGGTAGTATTCATAGTTAGGAGGATTTAGATTCCCAATTTTGCGCTAAATTTTTTATGGTAGAAGACAAGTGCAATATAGATGACTTGATGGGAGAATGCCAGAGGTTCGGCAAAAGTTTAGTTGATTCCGTGCAAAAGTTTAGAGAAAAAGCTCTTGATTTTGCTGACTATGACAGAAAGAGATCTTGTTACAATGTGTACCAAGAAAATGCTTGATGAGTGTCGCATACATATTGAAAATCATGCAGTTTACAATTTTGCAGAGCTAGTTGCTAAAGCAAGAAATACTGGAGCCACAATGGCACAATTGTTTAGGCCATCTCGACGAGACAACTTGCATTAGAAACCTTAGAAAGGACTAAAGCGAGGAGTTAAGATAGATCTGGCCCAAGGAACAAGGAACTTCGGGGCTCCAAAGAGAGAAAGGAAAGATGATAAGCCTCTAGAATTCCCACGTACCAAGGAAAAGGTGTGTACTATCTTTGAAGCTTGGGTTAGAGATAGAGAAGTTACACTACCATTTGTAGAGAAAGTCCCTTCAGTTAACAAGCAACAACACGAGCTATATTGTCACCATCATTGTAAAATTAATCACCTAATAATAAAATACTATACATTGAGAAAAATCTTCCATGACCGTTGCAGAAAGGAGAAATCATATTAGACGAGAATACTATTGACCAAGTGCCCTTTCCTCAACATCAAAACAATGGTATCATCATGACATGCACATGAGGAGTCCCCATAGCTCACCAAGAAAGACACAAGGTTATTCACATTGAAGAAATATTTGAGGAACCTTCTAAAGTTGACAATGCCACAAGGTAAGCTAGTGACATCCTTATTGCATACAAAGTTATCCAGGAACTTTTTTTTTATTGCCTTGAGTTCGAACAAGAAGCCCATAGGAAGCTGCAAAAGCTTTTAATAGAAGTTGCTCAAAAATATGGATCGACTTGTTACATAGTACGCTATCCCATTCAGAAGATCGCTAAAAGATCCAAGCGAGCTACATTTTCACAAATGCTGATATTCAAACAATACCATTTCTTTATAATCGTACATTGTACGTTGAAGTAAGAGTGAAAAGATTAAGGGTTAAAAGAGCACTTCTTGACAATAGCGCTTCAGTCAACCTTATTCCTGTAGCTACATATACTGCGATGAATCCAATGAAAGAGGGACTCGTCCCATATATTATAACACTTAACGACTTCACAACTACACCTGTAAAAACTAGGGGATATTTGATAGTCGAACTGGAGGTCGGACCAATTCAAAGCCCAACACGATTTTACGTAGTTGATGTGGATACCTCATATTACCTTTTGCTCGGACGTCAATGGATTCATATGCACAATTGTGTACTCTCTAACTCTTCTCACTTAAAAAATGTATAAAATATCTTTAAAATGTGTTTTTTTTTTGTATGTTTTTGTTTTTGTTTTCATTTTTTTTTGAAATTTTTATTTTTACTATCACTTATAGTCGAAGATAATTTGGTCATTTTTAAAAATCAAAATCAACTATTAAACTGAGGTAATATATAGATTTGCATATTAATTCTAATATAATTCTCTAAAAAATTCTAATACAAAGATATACATTTAATGAGATAAAAAACTAAACATATAATTTTTCAAATTAACCTCAAATAGAGGATGTAAAAAAAGATAAATATCCCTTAATAAAATTAACATAATCTCCATGGGACTGATACTTTTCTATTATATGCTTGTTTATGTGATATTGTGCCCTCTACAATTTTCAACAAATACTACAAGTATAACATATTAAGGCAAAAGGGAAATATGAGCATTAAAAGGCTTCCATGGATCAAAAAATTTAAGGAAAATGAAGAAAATAGAAGATTTTTGAAATTTTTTGAAATAAATAGTAGGTTTTGAAAATATTTATAATAAATAGCAGATTAATAGGGTAAATAATTAATATCATGTATAAATAAAAATTATTTACACTTTAAATAAGGGGTGCGGTGCATAAATTATTTACACCTTAAAATTGTATACTGTATAAATAAGATTTATTTATATTGTAAATAAGGGAATAAATGAATCATTTATACTATAAATATGTTATTTATTACAAATATTGTCAAAACAAGTTATTTACCTACGATTAATTTTTAAAAAAGTATTATTTATTACAATTTTTAAAAATAATTTATTATTGACTTGATAAGAAATGGATTCAACACAAATCTTAAATTTAAAAGCATAAATATGCAACAATAAAAAATATAAGATATAGCATTCGTTTGGGAGAGCAGTTCGGACCTTTTTTTATGCACCGGACTATTTTTTAGTTTAAATTTTATGAGAGAGTACCAAAAGTAGTTAGAACCATAAAAAATTATTCCAATTATAGTTATCAAACAATGCTGTAGTTTTTTGACAACCTTGAAATGTAGAGTTTTAATTATTGACAAAATGTAGAGTTTTGAAATGAAAAAAAAAAAACCCTTAAAAAATGTAGAATAATCCTAAAAGTCCAGTACAGGTGAGGCTCACCTCTTATGAAAAGATGAGGTGATAGCATATGAGGAAAAATATTTGAAAAAATTGCATGTTATGCCACTTTTTTAAAAATTTTGTTTATTTATGTTTTACTCAGAAAAAGTTAAGACACACCATCATTCATATTATATTTTAAGTTGTGTCATAAATAGACATATATGAAATTTATAAAAAAATAAATTTTAAAAGATAATATTTATAAAAGTTTCCTAAAACAGTATTGCTCTATTAGAAACGGCATGGCAATACCGAATACTCAATACATTACTGGTAGTTACCGATAAAGAACCCTGCAGGTAACCTGTAAGTTGATGTCAAGCATTTTGTCAAACAGTGCACACATCACCTGCAATTTACTCGTGGGGGTTGTTTTGAACCGACGGCCAAACCAAAAAAAGATCCTATTTAATTTATACCAAGTCTAAGTAGGGCTGCTAAAAAACCAAAAAACCGAAACCGACCAAAACCAACTACATAACCAATCAAAAATAGAAAAAAATTGGTTTAGAGATAAAACCGATAATGTCGGTTCAAAAACTGATCGTTTATGTGTTCCTAGCAGTCCGTTTTTGGAAGGGATATTTTGGTCGGTTGACCGACCGAGTAGAATTCAGCTAAATTTTAAAATATATATGATATGCATGTATACTACATATAATAAATACTAAAACTTAAAAAGAAGAGGCAATACGTACTCGACACAGTGACTCACTCACTCGACACCAGCTTAGCACTCTCAGTCACACGCCACCCCCATTCCCAATCTCAAAATCCTAACCGCCACCATCCAATCTCCACGCAGGCAGCCGCTCATCTCCATGCCCATAGCCACCCATTTTGTGCTCTTCTCCGCCCCTCTCAGAACCCTACCCTCCGCCTTTGGATTGCTAGTATCTCGTCGCTAATTCCACATCGCACCAGGTCCACAAGGTGCGAACAAGTTGTGAGATTCTCTCTCTACTCGATTTGATTTGGTCTTTCACATAAATATTTTTCGTTTTACCATCTCAAGTTTAGGTACCATTATTTTTAAA
>CAMOHE010054727.1:0-12596 GCA_946598075.1 Artocarpus hirsutus | reverse complement strand
TTACCAAGTCTTAACTATTAAAACTAAATTCACATTATTCGGTTGATTAATAAATTAAAATTATAAAACCAACCCTATTAATTTAATCTCATTAAATTAATTCTAACACATACTCTCTTATTATATCTTAATCCTTAAATACTAATAATTCTCTAATGAACAGTTAATTTATAATCTTATCATGAACGAGCGCTCTACTGTTCAAACCTCGAATTATCACTCAAGAGAACTATTTTTCTAACTTCCATAGGGAAGGAATGGATTCCATATTTGTATAATTTTATTCCCAGCCACTTATTACATTATATTTCCAAGATGCTAAGTTATGATCTGTGCTTACACAAATCTTACCACGCAAGTCAAAAAACATAATGTCATAAACAGGAGTTTAATAAATACTCAAGATTAAGACTGTCAAATATATTATCATCATAGTGATAAATTTAAATACTCTATTTGTAACAGATGATTATTAGAGATTCATAATTTATCTGGTCCAGTCCCATATAATCTCATTATATAAAGTACCTTAATCTAATGTCTCTACATTAATAGTCCGGATAATGAATATTTCATTCTAAATGAGATTGGACCGCACTTGTAATATTTAATTAAAGATCCCAAACTTTAATTAATTATTACAGACTATTTAGATTATTATCTATAAATTTTATCCCTAAGCATATAACACTTATATGCTAAATTTATAGTCACATAAATAATCATGAAATTTTCTCAATGTTTACAAATGTATTCATAATACATACAAGCAACCAAAATAATAATAAATGCCACTTTATTTATTTATTGTCAAAAGTACAATGTCACAGCTTTTAGGGCACCAAACCCAACACGAAGCTCTCAAGAATTCAGGCCATGAAATCTACAAGTTCTATATAGCCTTAAAAACTCAATCTTTTGCCGACGGCCCTTGTACATTTGATATTTTATCAAAGATAATATTAAACAAAACTCAAGATACTAAAATGATGAAAATCTTTAAAATTTTTAATAAAAGAAAAAAAAAGGAGGAAACCTAATTAGATTAACATTACACTCATTTAAAAAGGGGAACCTAATTAGATTAGAATTAGGGTTTTTCACACTCATCTAATCTCCCCTCTTATAAACCTATAAATATGCTTTTAAGCCGTCAAAGTCTTTATTGACATAATTTCCATCCAAAGAAAATTCTCTCTCTTACCTCCTCTCAAATTCACATTCAAAAGCCTCCATCGTCTTTCTAATCCTTAAAGCCAATAATTTATTGCTCTTATTTTCTTTCAAGCCAAAGTAGAAGGAATTCTTTTTGGAGATTTTATATGTAAGTTTTCGTATTTATTGAAGAAAACATAAGAATTTAAGGTATGGTTTAAAAGCTTTTATGGTTTTGAATTTTTATGATTGATATGTATTGTTTTATGACAAACTTTGTAAGAAAATTATCCTTTTATGTTGTGAATGTGTATGCATGTATGTTTGTATGAAAAATTAATTATTTTGTTTATTCCTTTGTTTATAACAATGTTATTTTATGGTTGAAAGCATTTATGTTCATATGATATTATGGAATTTCATGAAAGTAATGTTTTGTTATTGGAATGTGATAGGAGGATTTTAGGGGTTTCGATTAATCAGTAAGATTGTTGGTAATGTTTTGAAATCAAATGATTTTATTTTGCTGTGATTTTTGAATATGATGTGTATATACTGTTAGAAATGTTTAGGATTTTCTATGAATTTTTGTTCAAAATATTTGTAAGATTATGAGCTTTCAATCGAACATTGCTGACAAAATTTTATTTGCTGACAGATTCATATTTGTGTCTTATAAAATTCGTTTTATAGGGCCAAAAGCGTCTTTTGTTTTTGTAAAAAATTATAAGTCATTGTTGATATGTCAACTAAATGCTTGTAAATTTTTAGCTCCATATCTTCATTATGTTTTAAGATAAAATTCATTGATTACCAAGTACTCAGTGAGTATAAATATCAGCCTGATATGTTTTATGTAATTTGTGAGATAATAAGTCATATTTTTAAATATGTTTTGCATAATTTATTATTTTTTTAACATTTACATGTCAATATTGTCACATAAAAATTTGATAAGTATACCATACATATTTGATTTTATAAAAATGTTTGAATAAAACATATTCGCTGTTTAGCATGTCTGGTGTTAATATCAACTTTGAATTCAGACATATGTTTTGAATTACTTTGAATGGATTTGAAGCTAAATTTTAGATATACTCTGATTTTATTTGTCTATTATGTGTAGTAATTTTTATAAATTATTTTATGTCATATATGATTTAATACATAATTTTTTATTAGGATTGCTCACTACCTAGGCTTTGTTGGCAGATTTTACAGTATTGATTATATGATTTATTTTAATTATCAAATGAAATTTTTATAACTAAAGAATATATATATATATATGTATATATATATATATGTTAACTTTATTCCTGCAAATTTTTATGCTCTAGTTGAATACGAATTGAAAGATATAGAGTTATGAATCCTTAAAGGTCAGTTAGTTTTTATGATTGGTAGATTTACTTGAATATTTTGAAAACTGAAAAAAGGTATTTTTTATTAATATTTTTAAGAGAAGAAAGTTTAAGTGATGCTTGTATATGTTAGCTATATTATCGAATAATTCTTATATTTTATTCATGCTTATACATTGAGATTAATTTCTCTAAGGGATTAGAGGTCAAATTTACTATCTTTATGTTTCTTGACTCTAAGTGCATGTTAAATGGATACAAGTCGGTTTGGGATCTCAATGAAACTTATATTGTGCTTATACCGAAGGTCAGAAACTCGAAGAAGGTTTCAGACTTTAGACCAATTAGCCTTTTATAATGTGGTGTACAAAATTATCACCAAAGCATTGGCAAATATACTCAAGTCATTTCTTCCATCTATTATTTCTGACAAGCAGATTACTTTTGTGTTAGGGTAGTTTGGCCATTGAAACAATCCATTGCATCTGGCGAAAAACAGCGTATAAAGCGAGCAATATGGCTTTAAAGCTAGATTTGAGCAAGGCCTATAATAAAGTAGAATGGTGTTTCCTAGAAAAGATTATGTTGAAGTTGGGTTTCTCAGAGTCTTGTATGGCATGAGTGATGGACTCTGTTTCTACTACTAGTTTACTTTCCTTGTCAATGCAGAGTTGACAGGGAGAGTAGTTCCACATTGAGGGATCCGTCAAGGTTGTCTGTTATCGCCATATTTATTTCTTCTCTGTGTAGAAGGTTCTCATCGCTACTCAAGGAAATGGAGAGGATGAGGTAGTTAAGGGGGATTGCTTGTGCTTGAGGGGCTCCCAGGATTAATCACTTATTGTTTGTTGATGATAACATTATTTTCGTGAGAGCAAATGAGGGAAATTTTTTTGGCAATTAAGGAAGTTTGTTTATGGTATGAATAGGTGTCAGGTCCGGTAATTAATTTGCAAAAATATGTGGTTAGCTTTTATTTTAGCTGGGGTTAATTGCTAATGACTCTCATGATGTGTATCTTAGTTTGCCGTCTTTTGTTGGTCGAGATAAGTAGAAAATTTTTAACAAGATTGAAGAGAATGTTCGAATGAAGTTACAACTATGGAAAAGCAAGTTGTTTTAGTTAGAAGTAGAGAGATTCTTGTCAAGGTGGTGGCTCAAGCTGCTTCCATTTATACGATGAGTGTTTTTAAAATACCTTCCATTTCATATGATGAAATTCAAGCCATGGTGGCATAGTTCTTGTGAGGAGGGGATGTTGATGATATGAAGATACATTGGATGTGTTGGAACAAACTATGCTAACCTAAGTGCATTGGTAGGATGGGGTTTAGAGATATGAGTGCTTTTAATAAGGTGCTTTTGGCTAATCAGGGCTAGAGGATCTTAACAAACCCTCATTCCCTTGTGGCCAGAATTCTTAAAGTGAATTATTTTCCTTCTTTGGCTTTTTGGTTGCTAATGTTGGTAACAATCAGTATTATATTTGGAGGAGGAGCATAATTTGCGGTCGGGAGCTTATAATGGCTGGTGTCCGATGGAGGGTTAGAAATGGAGAAACAATAAGGGTTTTTAGGGACTCTTGGTTACATATACCATCTCAATTTAGACCAATCACTATCTCCGGGAAGCAGACAAGGTTGCTTTGGTGAAGGATTTACTGTGGCTAAGAGGGTGGTACATTGAGTGGGTTAAGAGCATGTTGAAGGTGGTTGATGATAATGACAGCTTGAGCATTCCTACAAGCTGATCTAACCGTGCAGATCGTTTTGTATGGCATTATAAGAAGAAGGGCTCTTACTTGGTACGACCCGGCTATCACCTTGAAATGCAAAGACAAGAAATGTCGATCTCATTGTCTTATGGAAGGGATTCCAGATGGTGGACTTGGCTTTGGTATGCTCGAATCCCAAGCAAAATCAAGATTTACGCTTGGAAGGTATTTAACGAAGCTTTGCCCACTTATGCTTAACTTGCGAAACGTGGAGTCCTAGCAAGGAAGCGTTGTGTTTTATGCAAGGAAGAACGAGAGGGGTTTCTTATGTTTTCTGGAGTTACAATAGTGCTCAGGAGGTATGGTCTTTGAGTGCACACTGGCTTATTTTGAAGTTTTTTTCCAGGAGAGCCGTTCAGCGTGTTGTGCATGTTTGTGGTTGAACGTGGACAAGTATGTGATTTTGAAGCTTTTTGCATGATCTTCTGGAGCATATGGATAGATGGAAACAAACTCGTGCATGAAAGATAGGTCGGTTCTACACTCTCTGCCTCGAATAGGGCGGGGAGGATACTATATGACTACCAATCTTGTTCCAAAATTGAGTTTCCTAAAGGGGCAATGGTCCATAAGACAGGAGAAATGGCAGCCACTAAAATTGGGTGCTATCAAAGTGAAGATTATTCGAACTATGTGGACATAGGGATTTGTGTCCAGGACAGTAGGGGGAGGGTTCCAAGGTCGGCGGCACTATAAGTAAGCGGCAAGTTTAATGTGCACATTGTGGAGTGTTTGGCAGTCCAAAAGGGCACTCGCTTTGCTGTACATGGCAGATTTCGTGATTGGGTTATCAAGATGGATGCTTCTAATGAAGTAAATGAGATTTCGAAGCTGTGTTCGAGGGCGCCCAAAGCTATGATCGTTGAAGGCGTTCGTGATGCTACTGTAATGGCCAACAAGGGTTCTATTCCCCATCAAGAGAATTCTGTGGCTCACTGTTTTAGCCAATTTTGCATGTTCTCAGATTAGCAACTTTTATTGGACATTATCATCTCCTTTATTTATTATTATTTATCGGTCTTGCTATAACTTCTGGCATGTTGCAGATTAAATAAAAGTCATCTCTTTCCTTCTCAATAAAAAAAATAAATAGGTTTTACAAGTAGGGATTTTGAAAATTTGAATTACTCTTTCATAGTTATAAAATGTTGACTCAAATGTTGACGCGGAGACTAGCTTTTTTTCCTTGAATAAATAGTAACCTAGTAATTTTTATCATATTTATATATAACAGAGAGGTGTGTAATTGCCCAAAATATACATGACACCTTAAACTGTTGATATTAAACTGTTAATATTATTAAAATTAATATATATTTATTTATTTATGGACGATAACAATTTTTTTTTGAAAAGGACGAGAACAAATTTTGAGGTAAAATCTGCGAGATTTCTCTTTTCTTTTATTGCTATTTATAATTTTTGATTAATTAATTATTTATTTTATTCTATTTTTGATTGAGGAAAACCATTTATTGTCCACTTCAGATGTTATTTTAACTTTGACTTCCCGCATTACAAAATCAATTATTATTTTCAGAACTCTAAATTCGCAATTTTGCACAAACACATTTATTATAGATATTCTAACTTTTATACATATATATATATATATATCGTAAAATATAATAAAATTAAATATACTAAAGTTGTATTCGGTATGAGAATTATCAATTCTTTCTTTATCAGTGTTTCAAAGTAATTTTGATTAGTCTCTTTTTTTGAGCGTTTCAACTTTTATTTGTAATTTTTTAATTAATTGTTACAATAAACTTTCAACCAGCGATATCGGATGGGTCAGTTAAGAGAGGTGCTTTGTTGAAGCAATTTCAAGGTTACTTTCAAAATTTAGATTTTTTTAATAAATATTAGTTTATTCTCATACTCATTTAAAATTATTTTTTATTTTTAGGTTTTATAATAGTTGCACCATCTTTAAGGATATTTAGTCTCTTTAAGTTTAAATCTTTATTTTGTAAAGTTTAATGCATTAACAATCATTCAAACTACGAAGACCTTATATTTATAATTAGTTTAGAGTGTTATTATCGTATGGATTTAGCTTATTTTCTTTTAGGTCAATAGCTTAAGAGCTCCTCATCTTTTTAAAATGTTGCAATTTGGTTCCTTTTTTTTAGTTGAATTGGTTCTTTGTTCTAGGTGTAAAAAGGCTGAACTAACTTTGTTTAGAACTTATCCTGTGACTTGCACACGTGGACAGTCAAATGCGGTATTTTGATAATTGTAATTTTAGCACAGAAAAAAAAAAAAAAAAAAAAAAAAACTCAGCTTGACCGGGCCCACAATAACTAAAAAAAGGCCACATGGCTCGTGGGCCTACAACAGGGAAAAAATTTATCTTCCGCACCTGCTTCTTCTTCTCTTCCTCCGGCGTCCCTTCCTTGCAGATGATAGTGACCGGAGCTAGTTTAATCCCGGATTCAATGGCGGCAAGAGCCAAATAGGTGCATTAATTCAACCTTAATATCAAGAAAAAAATGTAAGAACTTGCTGTTACCAAAGGTCCGGATGTTCTTCACTCATTAGAACATAATTTTCAATCTCAAATCCAATACCAATATATATATATACATATATATATAAAGAGAGTAAAACTTATTCATCACTATACCCATATCAGCCAAAACGAAAACAGAGATTGAGACAAAAATTCCAACACCCAAATATGCAAAGAACAAAGAAAAAAAGACATGGTAGTTATCGGAACATAGTCGATGCAAAGTAAAAACTCTCAGGCACCCTCAAAGTCCCGACCTGCTCAACCGTCTGGGTATTGCTTTCTTTGGAAGAAATATCACCTTCTCCATCAAAACTCTCAACATATCATAAGTGAATGTAGAATTATTTAGGTCACTGCTATGAGATTGAGACCCAATTGATGATTCCCTGATTTGGGTTCAAGTGAAACAAAAGCAGCTTTCATTATCAATCTACTCACTCGGAAAGGAAGAAGAAAAAGAAGAAGGCTTGATACGGGATTTTGATTTTCTAGAGGTTTTTGTTGAATGGTAGCTATGGTACCCTCTTGCCATCTACTTTGTCCTCTGATTATCATCATCACCATCCTTGGGTCTTTAGTGGACCATTTTGACAGAGATATTCCAAGTTTTGAGCGGAATCCGACACAAGGGGACGAGCCTGGTTCGCAGGACGGATCTGGGTTCATGACATGGATGCGGCTGCTCTTGGAGTTAGGGGAACAACTGGTTTTGGTACGCAAATGAGAAATGTAGGAGGAAAAAAACTCGAGGACGAAAATGTTGGGTTTTGTTGGATTTTGTGATTCAAATACGCAGCAAAAAATTAAAAATTAATTCCCACAAAACCCTCACAGGATCCATGCAATTCGATTAGATTGATTAAAAAGTCATAGAATCTTACCAGAATGATAAAAAGGCAAGATTCTCGAAGGGAGAGAGCAGGTTCACTCCGGTGATACCCTAACTTGAGCTTTTAGTATTTGGGATCGGATTCAGACGTTATTACTTAGAGCAACGCCCTCTGCACGTATCCACACGAACATACTCTCTCAAAAACGAATTGGTGTGCTAGCACCCTCTCTATTGCGTTAAAAGACTCTCTCTAATTTTAGGGTTTTAATCTTTTTCGTCGTTTTAGAATGATAGAACACATTCTTTCTTCTTAATTCGGCTAAAAACCCTAAAGCATATATATATATATATATATCTGTTGACTTCGAGATAGAGTCAGATTGTCAATAGGGTAAATTGTAATTCGAATATGACTTAGATAATCAAGATAATGCCTGTAATTCAAATCTGATTCAGAAAATCTAGATAATGTCAGTAATTTGAATATGATTCAGATAATCTAGATAATGTCAGATTCAATGAACGTAAACATATCTAGTCCATTGAATCTGGACATTATCAGGTTCATTGAACCTAAACATAGTTAACCAAAATTCGTTCTTGATATGTTTTAAGTGTGCGACCCTGTAGCTATCATAGGTAGCTGTAGTCTTTTGTACCAATAAAACTACCTACAGTATTATCATAGGATAAAGTACTACCATTATTATGATATAGTAATACCAGGGTTATTTTGATATTTCAAATATGTCCTGTGTTATTTCCTGCAAGAATGATTTATTTTCACTTTTATATGAAAACCAAAAATAAAAAGGTTATGGTTGTGACCACAACCCAATCAAACCATCCTATTCATGAGCACAAAAAAAAAAAAAAAAAGTAAGGAGGAAAACAAACCAAGCCAAATAAGAGCTGAAATTAAAAACACATTAACATCAAAGAGATTTAGATGGCTTGTCAAGGAATTGCAAGAGAAGGGAGACCGCTCAAGTTACACATTCAAAGAGCACCGGTCAGATTTTTAAGAAGAGTTTTCTATTGTTTTTTGTTTAGATTTTGCCAGTACTCATCTTCCCATGTTTCAACTTGCCTAGTTGAACTAGCCTTTCTCTCAACCAATTGAGAAATAGCCTGAGGATCATAGGGAGGCAAATTGCGAGGAATAGTGTCGCTAGGAGACCTCACCAATGACTCCTCCATTAAACTCCACCACGTCCCATTTGTCGAGCATGCCATAGTATCTGCGCATTGCTCCACCGCTTTCGTAGGTGTACTTGGTTTGTACTTGTAGAGCTTTGCATTTTCATTCAAGAGATGAGTCATAGTCGTACACATACTCCATCCTGAAATCCTCTTGTATGAAGTTGTTTGATGCCTCCCTAATGGCCTGGGCCTGACACAATTATTTATGTATTTAAGAATATTACTTGTCCTACACTTAGAAAAAAGAAAGTCTTTTTTCATATCACACAAAAGAGGTTATGTCACACTACTGCACATATTATTTTTTAAAATAATTAAGGTGAGTTGGTTAATTCTTTTTCAACCAATTTAAATAGACAAACTCTATCACTCTCTTAACTCTTTCATCCTCTTTCTCTCTCGTCTATGAGAATATCTTTTAGTAGCATTTTAAGTTTCAAACTTACATAATATTTGTTAGAAGTAAATTTAAAAATATGTGAATTATGAAAATTTCTTGTTATATTTTATGGGATTAATAATGTTACCCTTTGTCATATGTAGTAAAAGAAAATGTATATGTTAGCGGATCCTAATTATAGCCATCACCACCATTTAAAATATAACTTCGAAGAGCCGGTTTTGAAATTTAGTTTAAATCAAATGCTATAACGTAAAAAAAGTAAATGTATTTAAATTATGTCATTGATAGATTACGGTCTATCATTGCTGTATTTAAGTTTATCATTAATGTACTCGAGTTTCTTATTAATATACCTAGGCTTATCACTAATGTATTATAGCTATAATAATTAATGAAAGTTATTTTTGTCATTTTAACTTTAGAATTAATAAGGAGGGCTATATTCTTAACTTAGAAAAAGTAAGTTTTTAGTGAAAGATTTTTATTTTTGCCTTTGTCTATACGCGAAAATATTTTAAATAGAGTATTTGGGGTTGTGGTTCCAACCATGAATATTGTAAAGCTCTAACATACTACAATATATGATTCCAACCACATAGTTTCAACTCCTCCCAAACACCACTATAAATGTTATAAAGGACTTGAACTGGAAAGAGTTACAAAAGGGAGTACTTGATGATACTACCTTATCTGTGTGATTGTTGCCCCAGTCCATAGCCATTGCATGGTCAAATTGTAGCTACGTGTTTGTCTTTGTCATCATGTGTTGGAGATAAAATCAGATTGATCTGCATCACATCCGACGCTAGAGAAGATGATTGACAAGGTACTCTCATGATTTCTATGCATACGAAGCTCCCTGGGTCAAATCTGCCTTTCAACCACTTTCCAAGTCATTCCTCTCATGTTCACCATTGTTGCCATCATCGTATGTACACTGACTTCCTTTGGTTCGTTATCTATAGTATGGTTGATTTTAATTTTTGGTTTTCTTGTTTCAAAACTTTGAGGAAATTAACCCTCGCAATGAGAAAGATTTATGTTAATTTTGGAAAAGTAAAGAGATCTAAATTGCATCAAATAATGAGATCAGGATTTTGTTTGGATAATTTTTATTTTGCACCATTTGTTTGTAAGATACGGTTTTGTTAATTTTTAGGTGCATGTTTTTGAGATTTGGATGTGCTTGATATTCAAATTATGTTTGAATCTGTTTTTTTTTTCCCGAATTCTTGTATTTTTTTTATAAGAAATTAATTTTGATAATTTGACTCTTTCTTACAATTTTAAAACATTTTGATAACCTGGTACATCACAAAATGTAATTAATTTATTAGATTTCTCTCTGGCACCCACCAAAGATGTTTGGTATTTTTTTAAGTAAAATATAATTTGGTAGATTCTGAAATATAATCTACCAAATGCCAAAGAAAATTCTTGTACATTTTCAACTAGTTCCACTTCCAGTATTTGAGACCTAAAAATATAATTTGGTAAATTTTGAGAAATAATCTACCAGATTTCATTGTGTATCTAGCATATTCCACTCTGGCTACCCACAAAGGCAAGCAGAGACAGTTATAAATTTTTGTTGAGAAAAAATAAGATAATCTGATAGATTCTAGTCCAGCATCTACCATATTCTACTATGGAGACCCACACCAATGATCAAAGACACTTGGTACTTTTTGTTGAAAATAACAATAAGATCTCTCGTAAATTTTTCTCTGGCATCTACCAAATTCTAGTATGGCGGCCCACATGGGCAATCGTAGATGCTTGGTATTTTTTTGTTAAAAATAAAAACAAGATAATCTAATAGATATCACTTTGGCATCTATCAAATTCTACTCTGGCAAACCGTGCCACCGACCAAAGGTTGTTGTTATTTTTTTGTTAAACAAATAAAATATTTTTGGTAGGCTTTGCTTTACTATATGCCAGATTTCACTCATGCGACTACATTAGCAACAAGAGACAGTCGATAGTTTTTGTTTATAATAAAAAATAACATAACCTAATAGATTTTTCTCTAGTATTTGCCAAATCCTGCTCATCAGCTTGCATCGGTGATTGAAGACAATCGGTAGTTTTTGTTGAGGTGGGGATTTGAGGTCGAGCTACGCCGGGTTAAAGCTTTGTCACAAATCGGAGGTCGATATTCTTATGCCATGGAGGATCTTACATAGCAAAGAGATAAAGAGAGGAGAGAGAAATAGATGAAGAAGAAGGCGGAGGAGAGAGAGTGAGAAACAAACATAGAGAGTGTACGAGGAGAGAGAGACAAAAGGAAAATCAAGAAAAGCAAAGATGGAAAAGAAAAGAAAAAGGGCTTAACATTCTTTAAGTTTTGTAATTTTGTGGCATAAAAAATAGATAGAAAAAAAGATGGCATAAGGTGTAATTGTTTCTAAATATTTTACCGAAATATTTTTATCAAACAGTCATGTGCAACTCACAAAAGGAGGATTTTGATGGCCTTCCCTCGAGTTTAGTCCTTTTGCACCTTATATGAAAGGTTAGACTTAGTTCAACTATTGTATAAGTGCATGTGATAGGTTTAGGGGGCAACGGTGCAAAAAGACTTCTTCTAAAATTGAAAAAGGAAACACTAATTGGTACTTTATGATTTATATAATTTACCATACAATAATCATAAAAGTTTAAGTTCTAATAGTTTTTTTTTCTCTTTTTTTGCTTTTATGCTAGGTATTCTTTGTCATTTGATTTTTTTATTTTTTTAACTAAAGAAAAATCTTAAATATAAAAGCATCACCAATTGACCAAACAAACGAAAAAGGGTATATATGTAGCAATAAACAATATATCAAATGGTTAGAAATGATGTCACCACAAATGACTCATTATTTGGGCTAGTAAGATTAGAAGATAATTTGCAATATCACGGCTTTCAGCATATATCCTAATTGTGATGATGTACAATCAATCTGCTAATCGTGTACAAAGTATCAACCTATAGTTCATCATTAATAAAAGAAAGATTTAAAACATACGCATCGAATACTTCACAAAACTACAATCAAATTAGCGTATTGACAGCCATAATGAAGCGAGTTTTTTTATCTACCCAAAAAGATGATTGGAAGATAGGAATCAGGAGGTGCACCAAGAGATCCCAATTAGGTTGGCACCCTCATAGCACCCTCATCATTTGCCCACTCCCCACAATTTACTGATAAAATAAAAAAATATAGTCGAATCCAATAAATTACAAGGTGCCAAGTCCATGAAACGGGAAGTAATGGCAGAAGACATAGCCTAAACACATCTTTAAAATGGCTAGCTATGAAGCTATGTAGTTACAATCATGTGCTCAACAA
>CAMOHE010054724.1:885-48931 GCA_946598075.1 Artocarpus hirsutus | reverse complement strand
GGCTTCCGTTATGGTCGTGTCTGGCGTTGTTCATGCATCTAATATTCCTGATTTAGTGTTAAACACGTTAGGTCCTTGGTATTCATTTATTGTCTGAGGTTTTTGTTTCCACAAGATCTCAGGTTGTACATTTTTCTGACTTTTTGGCTGTGCTTATTTTTAATGAAAGTAGTATTCCAAAAAAAAATAATAAAAGAATATTTAAAGTGGGCAAAAATTGTAGTAAATAGGCACATTATTGAAAGCTTTTGACATAAATAGCATATTTACCATGATTAGAAATAATAGATCATTTTTGGTTTTAAATATTTTGGTTTTCAATTTTACACTTATATAATTTTATATTTAGTTTTTTACTCCCCTATTCTCCAACTCTCTCTCTCTCTCTGTGTAAAACCTTCTCTCTTTAAAAACCTCCCACTCGTTCTCCTCTTTGTCTTTGTATCTATGTCAATCTCCTACATGAGTGGCAATCTAGCACACGGCATTGTGTCCTCATGGTGGAGGTGAGATTTTACTTTATTAATCTCATGCAAATCTACTTAGATTTCATCGAGACATCACGATGATGTTTCCGAGCTTCTGTACAAGTCGATATAGTAATCTGTTGTCCATGAGTCACTATCCCGATTTGCCATCAAGTTTCTTTGCACTTGATTTGTAAAAAGTTTAGGATTTATTGTAACTTTTAAAAAAGAAATAAATATATATTATACTAAAACAAACAAATGATTTAACAATGCCTCTAAAAATCATCATCAGAAATAGCATGACATGAAGATCTTCGTGTTTCGGATTTTCCTGTTGTACTTTAAATAATAGTTTCTATGAAATTGATTTTAATGTTTTATATTTAGAAACTATCACCTAATATTCTGTAAAATTAGCAAGGGGTTCAAAAATCAAAACTCAAAAAATAGAACTTCTCTCTCTATTATCTCGCCCTTCTTTGTCGGGTTTCTTATCTCTCTCTCTCTCACTGCCACTGCCGTCCTCTCCTCTAGCCTTTGTTGCCATCATCTTTGCTTCCGCCTCAAACTCCGCCTAGCCCTTGCCTCATCTCGCCTTCGTTGTGTTCTTTGCCTTCTGCCTCCACCGTCCTCGAGACAATTACCTTCTCCAATCTACCCTTTACTCACGTCCTCTTATGGGTAAGTTTGCCTTCCTCCTACATGCATTGTTTTAATTAGTTTTAGTCAATAGTGTTGTTAGTTATAGTTTCTTAGGTTTATTAAGGATTATTAGTATTAGTTATTAGTTTTATTGGTTTTAAGATATTAAAAATTAATTTTTATTTATTAGATTTTTTAGTTTTAAGTTATTTTAATTAATTTTTTAGTTATTAGTTTTAATAGTTTAAGTTACTAATGGTTCTTATATAATTAAATTTTCGATTATTGAACTAAATATTTTTTATTCTTTGTTTTCTTTAGCAAAAACAGTTAATTTATTAGCTAGTTGTAGAAGTTAAGTTATTTTAGAATTTAGTTTTTTATTATTAAATGTGCATTATTAGGTTTGTAACTATTATTTGTCTATTTATTGATCAATATTAGTGTGTGCAATTTCAATGAATGTTAGTATGTTAGTATATTAGATGCCCTAATATTATTTTTTAAAAGCTTACTATGTCTTGTTTGGCTTCAATTATATATTTAGTAATTTGTTAATCATAAATCTTTTGCGATTAAATGGATTATATATGTTGTTGTTTTGCTATTTGTTAAAATGTCAAAAAATAAATCAATATGTTGTACAACAAAATTGTAGAAGATAAGCAAACAACCGAGCTCAAAAAGGTGGGTATAAGCTCCAAAAAAAGAAGCCATTGAATCTCGATAACGAAAAGACTAAGGATTGAAGTAAAATTTCACAAAAAAGATCAAGATATTGGAAGAGCGGGGATGAGCTCCAACGTTATATTGGAGTTTTAGTTCGAGAGCATATTTCTATAACAATGAAGGATTAGAGAGATGCAAGAAATAAGGATATATAAAAAGTGTTTATCAAGGTCTTGTTGTGTCCTTCACCATTCTTAAGACTATGCAGAAGAAGTTGATGACAAAAGCCCCTAAGATGGCTTACGACTTTCGGTACAATCTTAAATCAACTTTTGTAACGATCATAAAAATGACCTAATGTTTACAAACTCACGAAAAAAGTGATTAGAAACTACCCTAACAGTAGCAGCAACCAATAAAAGAAGTATGTGAACTACAAGCTTAGTAAGAAGCAACTAGTGATTAAGCCAAGAAGATAAAAGATTCATTCAATCTCAAACAAACATATTCTCAGGGGGGATATAGGAAAATAGAGAAAAAATGTATACATATAATTTATTTACTTTGTTGCTATAAACTTCATAATCTTAATACAAAATATGTAACTTTACCTTTTGATGCAGATAAGAATATACAATATTATTGTGCCTCTTCTTTGTCACATGATATAGAAGTTCACTTAGCAAAAGAAAGATGAAGTAAAAAAAAATCTAAGGTCTGAAGAGATTGGCCAGTAAATTGTGAGTTACTTGATATTTTAACTCTTACAATGTTGAATTAATAGTATTTCAATTTGTGATGGAGAAATTCATTTATTTTGTATTTATAGGATAACTATATGGTGTAAGAGTTATATGACGCATTCCAATTCCAAGGGATGTGCTATGTATTAACTGCTGCATTGGGCTTTCTAGAACATTCGAGATGGGTTCTTGGTCAATCTCAATTTGTTAAGCAGTCCAATTATTTTTATTCCACCCGCAGGTCACACTCCAACATAAAGAGGAAATTGAGCTACGTAAGAAGGTAGAAATGATGGAGTTTTTGAACTTGAAAAATTCATTAGAAGCCAAGTTTGAGAAAATACCACCACATCACATAAGGAGGAAAATGCAGTTTTGATGGTGGAACAATGTACTAGTGCAAAGGCAAGTTGGACAATTCATACCCTTACACCACCCGCATTGCTGCCTTCATCAAGTCTCGATGAGGGTGTCCTTTGCCTTCTTCTAACACCATCGACAACATAGGGAGGTAGAGTTATTCATTTAACCATCGTTGCGAAGGAAAGGGCATAGATAGATACTCTTCTTATAAATATCTTTCATTGTATACTCTTAGGGAAGATAATGTACGCATTACAATTAATACTCATTAAGGGAGGGATACACCTTTCCTAGAGAAGAAAAATAAGGTCGTAAGTGACACTCATAGAGGATTTGTGGTTTGGTTCATATCACAGATTCAAATTAAGTCGTTAAATCAACTTAGCAAAGCTCTAATTGTCCAACAACATCAATCAATTAACGATCCCAGGGATGAGCCAATGAAAGAAGGTCGTAGAAAGAGAACGAGGGGACATAAAGACAAGAAAAGGATAATACAACGGAGGTAATACAACCACTTAATTGTAAATGATTGTTGGAAAACAAGTACATAGTGGAATCTTAAAATTTTTAATAAAAACTTTTTCTATAAAAATGAGTTAGACATGCTATGTATTATAAATTAATCAAAGATTTTCGTACCTTGGTGAATCAGTAGCCACACCTCTAGCAGAAAATTATTCGGTAGAATTGCTACATGAGAATTGCATCTGGAAAAGTCTCAATGAATTGGTCTTTTTTGGCTATTCTCTTTCTACGATTTGAATGTGAGTGGGCACACGTTGTTCAATTTTCCTCTTGTTAATGTCTCATTCCAACCACAACAAAAAAAAAAAACCTAAAATTATTGTTCATGATGTTAAATAATAACCTTATAGGAGTTTTAGAGTTTATCTCTCTAGAAATCTCTCTCTTAATTTCTCATGTAATCTAATTAACAATAGGAATATGTTTTCCATTTACAATGACTAGTAGGGCTTTAATTTTACTCAAAAAGGACTTTCAAATTTGCTTTTAAGTCTAAAAATTGTGTCAAAACACGTAGAGCTATGTTTATTTACGTGGCTAATCAGTCGACAAGCCCCGTAACTCCGGTCGACCAATCAAGGTTAGAGACCTAACATGCCTTAATAGCATAGGTCAATTGGTCCAAATCACCGCTCGATCGGTTTCTGTATGAACGTATACTTGCTATTTTGTTTAACTAGGGAGTCTTACATAGAACCTTAGTTTTAATTAAAATAACCCAATGTAAAAGTTACTTGATTAAAAGAGTCATATACCGACAATCCCATATAAAACAAAATAGATACAAATAATTCAACGCGTTTGTCTTGGATTAATTCGTAGAATTAATTCAACCAATAAACTAACATAAATTATTATAATCCAATCATTCAAATTTGAGCTAATTGTAGAATTAATATGAGTTACCAATTTGTAAGAAAAACACGTCGTATCATTATAGAAAAATATATGAGCTAGCAAAGAGGACCTGATGGACATATATAGATCAACCTCCTATAATTATAAAATGATATGTTCCCAACATACTCATTTTAAAATTATCAACTCTAAAACTACTCCACTAAAAGTTTAAAGCTGCATTCTTAAACTATATATAAGATTATGAAATTCCAATAAATTTTTCATTCATATATCTTAATGTTCAACATCCGTAAATAATATCTATAATCAGCTTAAAGATAAATTCCATTTTACCTTTTCGACTATATCTATCTTATGTTTCAATATCTCACATTGGAATACTTACTATTCATAACCAATACAAATAGTATACCATTCGGTTATATAAATATATCCAAATGGTTGAGCGTTCTTGTTTTCCAATTCTATAATAATGTCTATAAGAAGATATCATTAATTCTAAAAAAGAGCTATGGATTTCATCTTTATGAACAAAGAGTCTACGTCATCTAAGAGTTATGTCTCCAATGTACTAATACATGTACTTTTATTTAATTCAGGATGTCACCATTTGGTACATCAAAAGACATAAGTTAAGAATATGAATCTTTCAAGATTAAGATGTAACACAAATGATTTTTTTAAAGTGAATTGAATTATTCAAATAGAATGATTAACAAAATCAATTCATCATTAATCCTAATCGAATATATCATTACCAGCGACAATATACTAATGTCTCTACTCATAGAGTCTCACTCTAATGACCAAGACAAGGCATCTCCCGTTAAGAATATAGACAACATAATAATCTTAACATGAATAAAGCACCTAATTTCATTCCCTCGATTGTGAACCTTTTATATTTAGAACATCACCTGAAGATTTATGTCTTCCACATAATTTATTCATCATATGTACGATCTTAAAGATTTAGAACGATACTTTTAAACTTTTGTTTGCTTAACATACATTCAACATAGATGAATATAATGAGGACAATATTGATATATGACATAAATAATAAATTTTTTATTGATTAAATATTTTAAAAATAATTTCATCATTTAATCTTTAGCGCATTAAGTCTAATAATGATTACCTCTAAGTATGACTTGTATAGGTACTTTAAACAATCTATAAATGCCTCTATAACCATAGTGATTTAGATGACTTATGTACGTCTCCAATAAGCCCCCTTTTCTCACTATTGATGACATTGATGGATGCGTTAGAAGTGTCATGGCATATAATAGATTTAAAATTATCCTTACCTTTTTCACTAATTATTAAGAAACTTTGTGTGTGTGTATATATATATATATACACACTTGTTGCTTGTAATAGATAACAATCTTTTTAATGCAGTTATTTATGGCATGAGTGTCATAGCGCTCTCGACAAATATAGATCATATAGACACTGACCGATGTTATTATACACTATATAATGGTAAGGGGATCATTAAATATTGGCTCTCATTGACCACAAAGAAGACAGGGTAATATTGTTAGATCTACTTGACGTGAAGTACATCCCGACTTCAAAGGGATGATTCAGTTGTAAATATATTCTTGTTAACTATATCAACTATTTTTGCTAAGCAATAACATATATCTTTTGATAGACTTTATTTTGCCCAATGTTCTTAGGGGTCTTAAATAAGTGGAAGATGAACACAAAAACTCAAGTTTCCTTATTACACTTTAAGGAAATATCAAATTTAGGTTCCAAAGGTACGCATATACAAATTGAATTCTAATTAAAAATACGCAAGTAATAATTAAAATTAAATCTATACATCATTTTGAGAGTATACCAACACAAGAGATAGAGAGACAAAGAATTCAACTATTTTGGGTTAAAGTGCACGCAACCTATTATGTACAGGAAAGAAAAGGCATGACACGCCAAGAATATTATATTCATATCCATTTCTTAGAAGTGCCAAAAGCATGGGGATACTACATACAACAACACACATACATCATATATTCATTGAAATTTTAGTCTTATATTTTTGTTACTTTTAAATGTTACATATATTGTTTCATATTATAGGTGAGTTATGATACTAATATACAATGGATAACACACAAGAGTATTCCATTTGTTAAAAACAATTGAAAGACATTAGTAATTTTATTTTTGCCTAGTTAAGACATTAGACAACAGTTTCCACACAAAATTATCATCTAATCCAAAATAGCAAAACAATCGTCTAGCATGGCCATTTTGTACTTTTTTTAAAACCATATAAAGATAAGATGACTGTTAAAAACTATCATCTAATGTGGGCCATATATTATGTCGCTCAATAAAACGATAGTCTGTCTAATTGTTGTCTTACTTTTTGACATCTATTTAAAACTATCGTCTTGTGGTTTGTGTGTACTAGTGTCACTTGATTTAATTTATGAACTATCATAAATAATTGATTTCAATATGTTGATCGAAAAGCAAATGAAATGCATTTTATGATTTTTGATATTTCTTTATGAATCGAAGAGTGAGAGGAAGAAAGAAAAGAGGGAGAAAGAGCTAGCAAAGTTATCTATAGGATAAATTTGCTAGTTTAGCTTTGGTAAATATAGTTTGTAATAATCAATCTATTTATTAATGTTTATCAAAACTTAGGCTGTTAATTTTTTCCCTCTCTCCTAAGATTGGCCTTTTTTTCTTATTCTTCTTTTAATCTCCATAAAATTACATAAAAAGGGGAAAAGCACAAAAAACTAATTCTAACCCTTAAACATAGATTCTTTTATTACATCCTTTTTTTAAAGGACCAATCAAATATTACAATAAATGTATTTTCAAAATTACGGCTACTACAAAAAATGATAATCTATTAAATGTTTAAGCGGGATATGGTAGATTATTTTTTATTTTCTGATTCCTAGTGTCAACAAGTGGACCGTTTTTAATGTGTTGGTAATCTATTAGATGCCAAAGAAAGTTCTAGCTGATTATTTTTCTAATAATCACTACTAACAAGTGTTCGTTACGTGACGTTTATCACACGATAGTTTTGTAAAAACTATCGTTTAAGTGAGGAAAAAAATGCAAGAGGATGTGAAAAATACAAAAAATGTTGTGAAAACTAAGATTTTTATGACGGTTTTTAAATTAGGCTTACATGATAGTTTTTGCTAAAAATCGTCGTGTAAGATTGGACTTTACATAGTGGTTTTTGTAAAAAACTATCATGTAAAGCTAATGGTTTTTTGGTTGGCTTACACGACAGTTTCTTGTAGAAACCGTCATGTAAGGTCTTGCCTTCAAAAACTGTCATGTAAAACTTTGTTAATGCCCTCCCTCTAGCTCGATTAGCAGTACAGAACGTGGTCATAGGCCCTCCAAATTATACCTGAACATCCAAAACCGTAGCCTCTCTCCGTCACCGCCTTTTGCAAGTATCTAGTTACATGATATTTTTATTTCTTGATATTATTGCTTAGGATTTTGTTTTGTGAATATATAAGTATAATAATTTATATTGAAATTTGTTGATACATATGTTTAAATTGTGGATCAATTATTACAATTAGTTTGTGTATTTATGGATATGATTAATTATTTGAATATGATAGGTATGATTAATTTGTAGATTTATATATATGATTAATGTATGGGCATGGTTAATTTGTGTGTGTGTGTAAGGGCTTGAAGTTTTGCAATCCTTGCAATTACAATCTTCTAATCCTTCGTTGGAGCTGACCATAAGAGTTGGCCTTCACGTGAGATATTCCTACGAAACAATAGCTAGGACCACACCAGATCCAGTGAAAAGTTTCTTCATGCTAGGAGTATTGATCTCTTCTTTGGAGGTAGGCAAAGGTAAAAGGGGAGAGAGTTGAGCGACAAATGAGAGAGAGAGAGAGATACAGAGAAACAAATTTTGAAGAAAAGGGAAAACTTAAGGATTGTTTTTTGACGAGGATAATAAGTTTGTATCGGATACACAAATGTCATTTGTCAAAGAAAATTAAAAAGAAAATAATAACTTTTAGGGTTCTTGGAGGAAGAGTTCAAATTAAAATAGTTTGAACCTCACACTTCTGTGATAATGTTTTTCAATTTTACTACTTCTGTGATAGACTTTGAAACATGTTATTTTTGATGAATATAAAGACATTATTTTTCCCAAGTATTGTGAGTTAGATTAGGTAATTATATATTATCAAAGAGTATTTGAGCTTTTAGCTACGAGAAATTGTATAGATTGAAGGGAGGGAAAAGAAAGTAATAGAACCTAGTAGTGTAGTAAAAAAATGTTATACCACCCCATTTTTTCTCGAGACAAAAGGCGCTGTCAGGAAGCCCAGCCCTGTATTAGATGGGCCATAGAAATCCACAGGCAGGCCGCGGATCTCATTTATAAGAAAGCCTCTAGCTTGTGATTCATATGCAACCAAAACGTTCATCTCATGAAAACCTAGCCCTAATAAGCTGGTGTTAAACTCTAATCGTCTCTTGTTCCTTCGTCTTCTCATTTGCTCTTTTGCTTTGGCGACTGCCCTTATTCAACCTCTCGCCTTCTTTCTCTCTCGTAGCTCTCCTCCGATCCAGTCATGGTAAACCTCCAATCTTCCTTCCTCCAGATCTCTCCGTTTCTCTCTCTTAAATCCATCTCTTTCTCCCTCTAAGTATCTAATGAGATTTGATTTTTTTTTTCAGGCTCCGAAAAAGGACAAGGCTCCTCCACCCTCCTCCAAGCCCGCCAAGTCTGGCGGCGGCAAGCAGAAGAAGAAGGTCTTTGTTTTATTCCCCCAAAGTTTCTTCTTTTCTTTCATTTTTCTATTCTATATAATCCGAATTTTGTGTTTGTTTTTTTCTGCGAATATTTTCCTTTTTTGTTCAAGATTGTAATGTTTTCTGTTTTTGGGAAAATTTACAGAAGTGGAGCAAGGGAAAGCAGAAGGAGAAGGTGAACAACATGGTGCTGTTCGACTCGGCCACTTACGACAAGCTTCTCTCCGAGGCACCCAAGTACAAGCTCATCACTCCTTCTATCCTCTCCGATCGTTTGAGGGTAATACTTTTTATCTCCGTTTTCTTCTGTCTATTTGAGATTTTGTTCGATGGTGTTTGTCTTTTGTTGGAATTAATGTTGGTGAATATTAGTGGTTTTTAAGTTCTATAAATTTTCTTCTAACGAGATTGTGATGAATAAATGGTTTTAATAATAATGGGTTTTTTTTTTTATTTTTTTAAGGAGATATGGAACTTTGATTGATCTGATTTGTGTTGCTGCTTTTGCTTGTTAAATATATGATTATATTTAGCACCATTTAAAATTAGGGTTTTAAAACTTATGTTTCTTTAGCTTATGCATACTCCGAGTTTTCACTTTTTGGTTATATATTTATCACTATTTGAAATTGTTAATACTGAGGCTGCTAAATCGCTGATAGCACACTGATTTTTAGGCTTTGGCTTCAGTAGCAATGATTTTGCAGCAGCTTCTTTTTATTTTGAGCAGCAGCAACGTTTTCCAGGTTTTTTTTTTTTTGGGTTCAAAAACTCTTGATTGGCTTTATGTAAAAAAAGTTTTCAGGGCTAGTTTTTCTTGCTTTTTCTGGCTCAACGAACAGAGGAAAAGTGAGCCTTATCTTCAGGGATAAGCTTGAGGCCCGCCTCATTTGTACGGGACAAGCCCGCTTCTTATAATTCCCTCTCCTTAGGCTTGAGCAAGGCATTTCCTTTTCAATTTGCATGTGAGTACTATTGTTTTATAGAGTGCGATCGAGGCTTGAAGTAAAAAGCCTTGAGGTTTAAGGATTAAAAGAGGTGAATGGTTCTTCTGTTTGAGGCTGGTCATCCTCAAGTTTTTCGCCGAGCTTAAGTCCTGGTGTCATTCTGTTTTTTCGGCTGCAAACAAAAAAAAAATCTCTAGCGTAGTGTTAAAATAGCAGCCCATCAGAATTTTTAACTTGTTTCTGAGTCATTTTGTTGTGGCTCTTGTAAATCAATTACCCAATATGAGTTCTCAATAGCTGGTTCATGTTCATAATTTACACCTTTTTTCTTCAATTATGCTAGACCCGTTATAGCTGGCTTGTTTTTCAAACGATATATATGTTCCTGTTTTGTTTCTTTTGCTCCGAAATCTTATTTTCTTTTGTATGCGCTTTGCAGATTAGCGGATCTCTTGCAAGGAAGGCAATCAGAGAATTGATGGCGAGAGGTTTGATCAGGATGGTGTCTGCTCATGCAAGCCAGCAGATTTACACAAGAGCAACAAACACCTAAATTTCTTGGTGCCCCTGCTTCTTTAGTTTAATGAGAGTATTTTGATGAGTTTGGTGCTATTATACTTTTATATTCAGTTTTGTCATGTTAGAATGCATTAGCTCTTTTTTTAGACCATTTGTCATCATGTTTCCTGTTTTTAAGGTTATTTGTGGACTAATCGAGAATGTTTTTTTCTTGACCTCTTACTTTTAATTCTCATTACCTATCGGTGGGTTTCGTTTTCTCTCTCTATTGGTTAAATGCGTCTTAACTGATTTGTGTTTTAAGAAAAATTGTTTTGGGACCGATATGTTATATATTTTGGCCCGATGGGGAACAATGTTTGTCGTGCATCGCCCTTACTTATAATGTCAAGAATGTTTAAAATGAAGTTGAATACAGTTTTGATGCCTAAAGTTGGAAATTAGCTTTTGAATACAGTTTTGATGCCTAATGTCTTGAAGTAACGCTTAAATTAAATTTTATTGGCGTTTACTCTAATTCCTTACTGTTGGCATATTTTTTGAGCTATTCTGCAGCCTCTTCTTTCTCATGCATACTTTTCTTTTGCCATGGCATTTATATCTTTTATATCTTTTTTAGGGTGTTTAGAAGCATAGTTTAAACTAATAGATTGAACGGTAAATAATATAAAATTTTTGCATATTACACTAAAAAACTAGTAGAAAGTTTGCATATGTTATAGTAGAAAGCTTTTATATGTTATATTTTTAAATTCAAATTGATGATTTAAACTATTCTTTCAAAGATCCTATTTAACATCTAGCCTTTCATATCTTATATTAATAAGAAAAAAGAAAATACATGAAAAGTTCAAAATCCTTTCATATATTATATTAATAAGAAAAAAGAAAATACATGAAAAGTTCAAAATCCTCAAAAAGACAGAACAAAATAGAACGTGCAACCCCAAAAGAAATAAAGTGTGTCAACAAGAAGCTAGAAACTGCCGACACAAGGTCAAGTTGAGACTTTGCTTTTGATGATCAACTCCATGATAGAACTCTTTAGAAACCTTGTTAGTAGACCCTAAGGCAGGAACTTAACGAGGAAGAAAGAGTTTACACTTGTTTTCCAACATCATATTACGCAAACTAATCAACAAATCTACAGCTGGGCATACTTTTCATGTCTTTGGTGACCAAAGACGCACAAGAATTCAGAGCATTGACCCCCTAAGTTTGTTGACGAGTAACTGCTCATCTTATAAGGCTATATGCAACATGGTATGATTGCCTTCTCTGAAGATGTGAGATATACGATGAACGATAGAATCTAGATACAACAGAGCATTTTCTTATTCAGATATAAGTCTGAAAACCTCCAAGCTTTTATTGAGAAGTGGAACCATACAAATAGAATCACTCTCAAACGAAAGATAATTCCTCCCATTGCGCTTTGCATAAACAATTCCCGTAAGTTTTATTTCAAATGCAGAAAGAACGACAAGAGCAAGACTAAAACAACCCTTGAAGAGACCAAGATAAACATGGAAGATGCACCATCAATATTAATCTAAATCCAACCAGGCCAAGAAGGCTGCGCAGGACCGGTCCAGATTATCTAGGAAATTCAAACGCAAAACTATGTCATCGTTACAATATTCAGAGAGTTGGCCTGCAAAAGACAATTGTATCACATAGATAGCACAACATTCGATGAGGCGTTTGAATCTTAGAAAATCAATTTATTTTGAACTTGCCAGAAACGATTGACTTATAGCTTGAAGTTTATCTCTAGATGCTCACAAATTCAAGCACCGAAGTTTATCTTTTTTTGCTATTCTCTTTCCACGATTAAAATGCGGATGAGTACATGTCGTTCAATTCTTCTCTTGGTAATGTCTTCTTTCAACCACAAGAGAAAACCTAGAATTATTGTTCATGATGTTAATCAATAATCTTATGTAAGTTTTAGAGTTTTACTCTCTTTATTTCTCAATTGATCTAATTAATTATAGGAATATGTTCCCCATTTACAATGACTAGTGGGACTTCAATCTACTCAAAAAGGACTTCCAAATTTGCTTCTAATTCTAAAACATAGGTCAAAACACGTAAGGCTGCATTTATCCATGTGGCTGATTGGTCGACAGGCCCCGTAACATTGGTTGACCAATCGGGGTCAGAGAGTACCCAACATTCCTAATAGCACATGTCAATTGGTCCAAATCACTAGTCCACCGATTCCTGTCTGATTAGATACTTACTATTTTATTTAACTTGAGAATCTTACATAGAGCTTTAGTTTTAATTCAAATAACCAATGTAGAAGTTACTTGATTAGAAGAGCCATATATTAATAATCTCATATAAAATAAAATAGATACAAATAATTCAATACGTTTATCTTGAATTAATTCTACGAATTAATTCAATCAATAAACTAACATTTATTATAATCCAATCACCCAAATTTGAGCCAATTGTAGAGTTAACATGAGTTACCAATTTGTAAGAAAAATACGCCGTATAGTTACAGGAAAATATATGAACTAGTAAAGGATATCTACTGGACATATATAGATCAATTTCCTATAATTATAAAATGACATGTCTCTGACACACTCATTTTAAAATTATCAACTTTAAAACTACTTCATTAAAAGCTTAAAGCTACATTTTCAAACTATATATAAGAATATAAAACTCCAATAAGTTTTTCGTTCATAACATATTATAATGTGCAACATCCCTACGTGATATCTATAATCGGCGTAAGGATAAATTTCGCTTTATTTTTCCTATTATATTTATCTTATGCTTCATTATCTCATATTGAATATGATGGGTATGATTAATTTGTCGATTTATAGATATGATTAATGTATGTGCATGATTAATTTATGTGTGTATGAGTGTGTGAATGTAAGAGCTTGCAGTTTTGCAATCCTTGCAATTACAATCTTCTAATCCTTCGTCGAAGCTGACCGTAAGAGTTTGCCTTAATGTGAGATATTCCTGCAAAACAACGGCCACGACCACACCAGATCCAGAGAAAACTTTCTTCATGCTAGGAGTATCGATCTCTTCTTTGGAGGCAGGCAAAGGTAAAAGGAGAGAGGGTTGAGCGACAAATAAGAGAGAGGGATAGAGAAATTAAGGATTGTTTTTTGACGAGGATAATAATTTTGTATCGGAGACTAAAATGTCATTTGTCAAAGAAAATTAAAAAGAGGATAAAAACTTTTAGGGGGTTTAGGTGAAGAGTTCAAGTTAGAATAATTTGAACCGTGCACTTCTATGGTAATGTTTTTTAATTTTACTGCTTTTATGAGAAACTTTAAAGCATGCAACTTCCGATGAGTATAAAATTATTTTTCCTAAGTATTTTAGGTTAGATAGGTAAATTTGTGTTGTCAAGGTATTTTGACCTTTTAGTTATGAGAAATGGTAAATCAATTAAAGGAAGCAAAAAAATAATAATAATAATAGAACCTAACACTGTGGTAAAAAAGGTGGGACATCACCTCTTTTTCTCACGAGACAAAAGGCTTCGCCTGGAAGCCCAGCCCTGTGTTAGATGGGCCATAGAAATCCACAAGCAGGCCGAGGATCAAATTTATAAGAAAACCTAGATTGTGATTCATATCCAACCAAAACGACGTCGTGACGTGCGTCCGCCTGGAAACCCTAGCCCTAATAAGCCAACATTAAACTCTCATTGTCTCTTCTTCCTGCTTATTCGCTCTTTTGCTTTGGCGACTGCCTCTTCTTCAACCTCTCGCCTTCCTTCTCTCTCGTAGGTTTCCTCCGATCCAGTCATGGTAAACCTCCAATCTTCCTTCCTCCAGATCTCTCCGTTTCTCTCTCTTAAATCCATCTCTTTCTCCCTCTAAATATCTGTTGAAATTTTGATTTTTTTTTTCAGGCTCCGAAAAAGGACAAGGCTCCTCCACCCTCCTCCAAGCCCGCCAAGTCCGGCGGCGGCAAGCAGAAGAAAAAGGTCTTTGTCTTATTCCGTTCAAAGTTTCTTCTTTTCTTTCATTTTTCTATTCTATATAATCCGAATTCTGTGTTTTTTTAATGGATAAATCCGAATTTTCTTTCAAGATTGTAATGTTTTCTGTTTTTGGGAAAATTTACAGAAGTGGAGCAAGGGAAAGCAGAAGGAGAAGGTGAACAACATGGTGCTGTTCGACTCGGCCACTTACGACAAGCTCCTCTCTGAGGCACCCAAGTACAAGCTCATCACTCCTTCTATCCTCTCCGATCGTTTGAGGGTAATACATTTTATCTCCATTTTCTTCTGTCTATTTTAGATTTTGTTCGATGGTGTTTGTCTTTTATTGAAATTAATGTTGGTGAATATTAGCGGTTTTTAAGTTGTATAAATTTTCTTCTAACTAGATTGTGATGAATAAATGGTTTTAAGAATAATGGGTTTTATTTTTTGTTCATTTTTTTGTGGGAGATATGGAACTTTGATTGATCTGATTTGCGTTGCTGCTTTTGCTTGTTAAATATATGATTATATATTTAGCACCATTTAGAATTAGGGTTTTAAAACTTATGTATCTTTAGCTTATGCATACTCCGAGTTTTCACTTTTTGGTTATGTATTTAGCACTATTTGAAATTGTTAATACTGAGGCGGCTAAATTGCTGATAGGACACTGTTTTTTAGGCTTTGATTTCAGTAGCAATGATTTTGCAGCAGCAGCAACGTTTTCTAGGTTTATTTTTTTGGGTTCAAAAACTCTTGATTGGCCTGATGTAAAAAAAGTTTTCAGGGCTAGTTCTTCTTGCTTTTTCTGGCTCAATGAACAGAGGAAAAGTGAGGCTTATCTTCAGGGATAAGCTTGAGGCCTGCCTCATATTTATGAGGCACAAGCATGCTTCTTGTAATTCCCTCTCCTTAGGCTTGAGCAAGGCATTTTCTTTTCAATTTGCATGCGAGTACTATTGTTTTATAGAGCGCGATCGAGTGTTGAAGTAAAAAGCCTTGAGGTTTAAGGATAAAAAGAGGTGAACGGTTCTTATGTTTGAGGCTGGTTATCTTCAAGTTTTTTGCTGAGTTTGAGTCCCGGTGTCATTCTGTTTTTCGGCTGGGAAAAAAAAATCTCTAGCCCAATGTTAAAATAGCGACCCATCAGAATTTTTAAATTGTTTCTGATTCATTTTGTTGTGGTTTTCGTAAATCAATTACCCAATATGAGTTCTCATTAGCTGGTTCATGTTCATAATTTTCACCTTTTTGCTTCAATTATGCTAGACCCGTTCTGGCTGGCTTGTTTTTCAAACGATATATATGTTCCTGTTTTGTATCTTTTGCTCCGAAATCTTATTTTCTTTTGTATGCACTTTGCAGATTAGCGGATCTCTTGCAAGGAAGGCAATCAGAGAATTGATGGCGAGAGGTTTGATCAGGATGGTGTCTGCTCATGCAAGCCAGCAGATTTACACAAGAGCAACAAACACCTAAACTTCTTGGTGCCCCTGCTTCTTTAGTTTAGTGAGCGTATTTTGATGAGTTTGGTGCTATTATACTTTTATGTTCATTTTTTTAATGTTAGAATGCATTAGCTCTTTTTTAGACCATTTGTCGTCGTGTTTCCTGCTTTTAAGGATATTTGTGGACTAATCGAGAATGTTTTTTCTTGACCTCTTATTCACTTTTAATTCTCATTGCATATCGGTGAGTTTTGTTTTCCCTCAATTGGTTAAATGCGGCTTAACAGATTTTTGTTTTAAGAAAAATTATTGCGAAACTATATGTTATATCTTTTCGCCCGATGGGGAACAATCTTTGTCGTGTATCGCCGTTTCTTATAATGTCAAAAATGGTTAAAATAAAGTTGAATAGAGATTCGGTGCCTAAATTCGGAAATTAGCTTCTTGGAATCTAACGTAATTCAACTGTATTTTTATTCTCTAGGAAAAGATTTTTCTTGGGGCTTAAAATGAAGCCCTAATAATGCATCTTCCTAGTCTATTTCAAGGAAAAATTGCTTTTTTTTTCTTTTTTTTCAACTATGTCCTCCCTTTCTGCAACATTCCCTATGCCAGTTTATTGGGTGTTTGGGAGCATTTGTTAAAACAAATCTTAGTTTATAAAATATAAGAGCTTTATGTTGTTGTATATTTTTTTATATTGTAGCATGTAAAAATTTTACATTATAATAAATTAAAATTTTGATTTTAAGTTACGCTGTCAAACACCACATTTGTGTTTCTTTTGGTTCTTTGCTCTTTTTTTTTTTTTTGACTTGAAGTAATGCTTAGATTGAATCTTTTTGGTGTTTACCCTAGTTTCTTACGGTTGCCATCTTTCTCATGCATACTTTTCTTTAGCTGCGGCATTTTTTTATAAGGTATTTAGAAGAGTAGTTTAAATCTATAGATTAAACAGTGAATGTTATAGTTAAAAGCTAATGTAAGGTTTTCATATGTTATAGTTTTTAAATCCAAACTGATGGTTTAAATTGCTCTCTTAAGAACCCTGATCCTATCTAACATCTAACCTTTCATATACTATATCAATAAGAAAAAAGAAGATACATGAAAAGTTAAGAATCTTAAAAAAGACGGAACAAAATAGAATGCTCAACCTCATAAGAAACAGAGCGCCGTCAACGGGAAGCTAGAAGCTGCTGGCTCAAGGTCAAGTCAAGACATTGCTTTTGATGATCAACTCTATGATAGAATTCATTAGAAGCCTTGTTAGTAGAACCCTAAGGCAGGAACTCAACAAGGAAGGAGGAGTTGACAATTAATTTCGAACATCATATGAGGCAAACTAATCAACAAATCTACAGTTGGGCATACTTTTCATGTCTTTGGTGACCAAAAAGGCACAAAAATTCAGAGCATTGACCCCTCTAAGTTTGTTGATGACTAACTGCATATCATATAAGGCTATATGCAACACGATATGATTGCCTTACCTGAAGATGTAAGATATACGATGAATGATAGAATCTAGATGCAACCGAGTATTTTCCTATTCAGATATGAGTCTTGGAACCTCCAAGCTTTTAATGAGAGGTGGAACCATACAAGTAGAATCACTTTCAAACTAAAGATAATTCCTCCCGTGACGCTTCGCATAAATAATTCCCACAAGTTTTATTTCAAATGCAAAAAGTACGACAAGACCAAGACTAAAACAACCCTTGAAGAGACCAAGATAAGCATGAAAGATGCACCATCAATGTTAATCTTAATCCAACCAGGCCAAGAAGGCTGCTCAGGACCGGTCAGGATTACCTAGGAAATTCAAACGCAAAACTATTTCATCGTTACAATATTCAGAGAGTTGGCCTGCAAAACACAATTGTAAAACATAGATAACACAACATACGATGAGGTGTTTGAATCTTGGAAAATCATTTTATTCTGAACTTGCCAAAAACGGTTGGCTTATAGCAGTTTATCTCTAGATGCTCCCAACCTATAGCTTGAAGTTAATCTCTAGATGCTCCCAAATTCGAGCGCCAAAAATGGATGAAGGAAAAAGATGGGAAACAGATTCATCTTTGTAGCAGAGGCGACACATAAAAGGCAAAAAGAAAACCATGAAACTTAAAAATTCACTCTGTAGGAATCCTTCCTTGTGAGAATTTCCTAGCATGAATAGAAAGCCTATGAACAAGATTCTTAAAAAAAAAAAAACAAAAACCTTAAAATTCGGAATGCCTTAAAAAAAGGGTCCAAACAATATGGTCTTGATGCCTTGGAGAGATGACTACATGTTAAATATGAGAGGCAATCACATGAAAAGCATTGATAAAAACCGGAGGGAAAATCCAATTGCTATTAATCATGAAATCACCAAAAGTAGCTTCAAAGGCATATCATCAGAAAAATTCAACTTTTCTGCAATAAAAATATCCAATCCATTTATCATGCCAAAAACTCACTTGAGTTAAGGGCCTACAATCCAAAAACCTCTTTAACCAAAACAGAGAAGTGATTCCAAAAGACATGCCATATGGAAGAAGAGATTGAAGTCGTAGAGAACTAGTTGAATTCTGCTTGATGTATCTTTCCTTCAATAAATTATAGGCAAACGAATTACAATACATACGACTCTATGCGGCCTTTTTAATGAAACCCGAATTATTTAATAGCTTCCAAAGAACAAATGCCCAAACCAACCTCATTCTTAGCAAGACAAGTTCTATCTCAGGCCACAGCAACATGAATCTTTTTATCGACTTTGCTAGTCTGGAGAGAATTTCTCATAAGCTATTTGCAGCTCCTTGAGAAGACTAGAAGGTGATTTATAAGGTTATCTCTAACCCCCTACTCTATTTTAGAGTTGTAGTAATTTCACATCTTCCAAGAAGTTTATCACTGACCTACTTACTTTAGACTTTACTCTAAAAGAAATATTCCATGTATATTCTTTTTATATTATATTTTTATAATCTTCACAATTAATCTATTTCATGCACATATATATTACCAACGTAATAATGTAAAAAAGCATTTATTAATTTAGTAATTAGTAAATAATAATAAATTCATATCATTAATTTAAACATCAATTTAATCAAAGGAAATCACAACAAATAGTACAATTTTAATTTTTAATGTTAGTAAATAATACATTTTTAAAAATATTCAAATATACAGGTTAAATTATTGTAAAATTTCAAAATTACTCTTATTTTTTTTGTGTCCCTCAAAAAACCTTAACAGACTTTCTTTCTCCCCTCTCCCCTTCTCTCTCCCAGCTCTGGCGAAGACTTTGGCAAAGGCTTCGGCGACCTCGCGCGACTTTGGCGGTGACCTCGCGACACTTTGGCGCTTCCCTCCCGACTCCAGCGTCTTCCTTCACAACTCTGACGCTCCCCCTCATGCGACTCCAGCAACTGCTCCCGACGCAGCTCCTCCATGAACTACGGTGTGCGGCGTTGCAAGAATGTTCATGATTTTGCTCTTTCTCTCTCTTATATCACTACTATTATCTTTCTCACAACTGAAGCAGATCTGACTAGTGTTGAAGATGATGACATTGGCTGTCGCGAGGCTATGATGGAGTAGATCTAGCCGGCAGCAGAGATCCAGCAATGGCTGTAGTGATATGGAAATCAAAGGAGAGAGAGGCAAATAGGTGCACAGAGGAAAGAAGGGAAAGAGAAAGAAATGGGGAAGAAATAGAGAGAGAAGGAAAGAGAGAGAAAGAAAGGAGGAAAAAAAAGCATATTAAATGTTAGTAATTAATTGTTACTAACTAATTTGTGGTTATTTTATAATTTAATTAGTTGATAAATGTGTATTTATGTTTTTTTAAGCATTTATTAACTTTGTTTTAAACTTAAGTTATTAATTTCATTCTATTTCCCTTATTCTCTCTTTAATCAATTAAACATGAATTTGTAGTAACCAAAAAAATTTGACAGCCAAATATTACACTTAATGTATAAAACATAAATACACACACAATATCTCCAAATGTTATTTAATCATCTAAATTAATATACACCTCCCACTAACCATTAATTAATACATTTTGAAGCTCAATATGAGCCTCTTTATCCTTGATTTGTCTATGTCAAGCAAGGAGTTGTTGAAATCGAAAATCTTCATCTACCATAGTTTCAACTTCTAGAGTTGGCGCTTCCATGACATCTTGAATTAGTGTATTAATGTCACATTCAAGCTCGATTATCATGTTGTACATAATAATGCACACACTTAATATATCATGTAATACAACTTTTTTTTCCCCAAAAACTCGCTGGTACTGCCATACTTGCAAATTGTAAATGGAGAACTCCAAATGCATGCTCTACATCTTTTCTACATGATTCTTATTTCATGGCAAAATATTTTTTTGGGACTGCGAGGATTGTGAACTATTTGCACAATTATGGACCATTTTGGATATATACTATACTATTATTAGCTAGATAATAGCCCATGTATACTCTTTTCATTGAATAACATAATGAGTGGGAGGAACAATACCTTAAGCGAGGTTAGAAAAAAGGGGGATGACTCTAATATATTGATATCATTGTTGAAGCCTGGCAAACCAAAATATGCATGCCATGTCCAAAGGTCATAATCAACTGTAGCTTCGAGAATAATCGTAGGTGATCCATTACAACACGCGTATTGTCCAACCTAGTCCTTTGCACAAATTTTTACTTCTGATGCATACAAAGTAGACTACCTAATATTCTTGGAAAAACATGTCGTTTACCAATATGGAGTAGCCTGGCAATGTCATTAGCTATAGGTGATCTTAAATACCACTCCGCAAATACCTCCACAATTGCATGACTAAATCTCATCAAACTTTCAATTATTGTAGACGTACCTATTTTAATGTATTCATTAGTAGCATCTACCGATGAAACACATGTCAACATCTAGAACATGGGTGTTACTTTTTGTAAAGTTGACAATCTGAGTCTACCAAGTTCATCCTTTCAAATGTTCGAAGTAGTCATCATGACCTTTCACCGAATCAACTACACAAAAAATAAAAAATAAAAAAAATTCGAGACATCTGAAATTGTTGGTGAAACATGGCATCATTGGGGTGTGGGCTCTCAGCAAAGTAGTCGTTGAATTGATTATAATCAGGATTCTCTCGGTCATAATGGATTACTACATCATCAGGAATTGAGCCTCCCCAAGTCACTTTGTTGTAGGCTATTGTTGTAGCTGCAACATGAAATATCATTTGTTGTCGCGCCTTAGTTAATTCGAAATCATTCATGGTGATATCTCGCCAATATGTTCGTCATCGCAAAGCGAAGATGACGTAGAAGATGATAAATATGATGACCCTCTAATATGGAAATTTATTTTTGAAGATAGACAAAATGAATGAGTTCTACTAGAAGTTGGTGTATGCTTTTATCATTGTTGAAGTTATTATTTTAGAAGATAAGAAATCTTGACCATTAGATTTTATCCGTTGGATGGATTTCATCATATCTTTACCATTAATTTAATTTCTACAATCTTATCTAATCTCTATTTTTGATACGTTTAGATAAGAAAATTTGGACTGCTTAAATTTAAACCATTGGATGGATTTCATCATAATCTTCATCGTCGATTTCAATTTCTGAAATCTTATCTTATCTTCATCTTTTCCAATACGTTTAAATAAGGAAATCTAGACTGGTTAAATGTAAACTGTTAAATAGATTTCGTCATAATCTCCAGCATCAGTTCCAATTTTTGTAATCCTATTTTATTTTCATCTTTTTTAATATGTTTAGATAAAAAAATCTGGACTGATTAAATATAAACCATTGGATAGATTTCATCATCATCTCCACTATTGGATTAGATTTTCATCATCTTATTAGCTTACTTTTAGGTTCACAATTCTACGTTCTATTTATAGACACATCTTCTCCTTTGTTTTTTCACCATTTCTGTTTTTTAAATCAAACACTTGTTGTGAAAGTTTTCCAATCAACCACTTATTAAGAAGAAATGGCTTCCTCTTGAAGTTCTTCTTATACAATTGATGAAGACAAACATCTTTGTCATATAAATCTAGATATTTCTCAAGATCCTATTATTGGTTCCAAGAGACAGTTTTGGTATTGTGTTGAGGAAGTAAAAAAAAATAAAAATAAAAATGCCCAGCATTTGGGAGCATCAGAATAAAAGATCGGTGTAGTACCAAATGCAGAATATTACTACTAAAGTTCAAAAATTGAAGGCTTGGGTCCGACAGATAGAAAATATGAATCCGTGTAGTGATTCAAATCAAGATATTGTGGGAATTTATTTGAGTTAATTTCAAATTTTTTTACCAGTTTGAATTTTAACCTTAGGTTCATCAAAATTTTCTTTTTCATCAAGATTATACTAATGTTTATGGACATCAAAAAATTGTTGAATACTTTATTTTTAAACTCTAAATGACTGGCCTAATAAAATATATATAACTATTAATTTAAGAGAAGTAAGTCTAATCTATATTAAGATTAAACCCACTGTATTAAAAGAAAAAAGGGGAAAAAAAAAAAACTAGAAATCGAGGCCACCACTGTCTCCGTCATTGTCAATATATAAGAATGTTGATAAATGATAGCCGATAATCTACTTGTTTCTTCCTTTTTCTTCTTTAACACTACTTGCGAAGTAAAGTACCACTTTGTTCTTAACCAGCCACCTCATACATATATGAATATCAAGAGAGCAGCTATTATCATGACACTTGAGAATCCCAACTTTGGACCTTCAAGAAAGCCACCTAAGCTTTCCGCCCTGTTTATATATTAAAAATGAAAAAAATAAATAAATACAAATATCACGACAAAACTCAAAATAACAACAAAGGCAGGAAAAAAAAAAAGCTAATTGGAACTGTGCCAAGAGGAGACAGTTGCATGGGAACCGCGAACAAAACCGAGCCCAAGAAATGAATATTTGACAGGTGGTTAGAATTGTTAGTAAGAACTGTTTTTACTGTAACATGTGAGAGTTTTATGTTGTAACGATTTTTTTATTGTTACTATAACATGTAAAAGCTTTACAATAGTCCAGACCGACCTGTCAAACACTTCCTTGTTGTAACCCTAAACTAGTAAAATCCAGATGGAAAGCTCCAGAAAAGGAAAAGAGATTTGCATGATCAGTGATAAGAAGAAAGAACAATACGATAGACCGAACTCCGAAAGCTTCAGGCAACGAAGAGAAATTCAGTAAAAAATTGGTCTGGTCACAAGCCAATTGATTCAAGACTTTGTTGTATTCTCTATAAATAGGAAAAACTTAGCCAAAGACCTTTTAAGTTTTTATGGGGGACGCATATTGATAGTTGGCCCAACCATACAAGAAGGATCACACTCAAACCAAAGCCTATTCAAGCCGTAATTGTGAGCCCAAATGATTGCATGAATAACTTAGGATTCCATTGCGCTTTGATGATCATTGGAGCACTTCTAAACTTGCTGGTTTTATTCAAACTCCTAAAAATTGCCAAGATCGCCGAATTAAGTAGTTGTTCACAGTGGAAGTGTCGGCGCCTTTCAACTTCAGCGGAGGCGTCACAAGCGCAACCTTTTTTTTTTTGATAAATAAATAACATAAAAAAAATGTAAATGAAATTCGAGTGCAATTTCTTTTTGTCAAGAACTCCCAAAAACATATTCAGAATTCTACGGCACAGAAAATTACCCTATTTGTAGATCCTGATCTTGAAACACTACATATATATATATATATATATGTATATATGTGTGTGTGTATTTATCAAAACAAACACTGTTTGTTTTACCTACTTTTCTTTTTGTTTTCATCTCATTTTGATCAAACCTAATGTGTATTTTGAGGTTATAAAAAAACTATTGCTTATAACTTAGATTGAATCACTTTTATAGTTAAAGATATTAAATTCATACTTAATTTTTACCTCTACTTGGTCACCGGTTAATTTTGACCTCAACAAAGATCTAACAACCCTTGATAAATCAAAAAGAATAAGAAAAATAATAAAAAAGAAATTGAGAATGTGTCCGATATGTAAGTTTTTCTTTTATAGTCAAAATTATTCTTTGACCGAAAAAAGGGTAATTAAGGACTTAATATAAATTTGAAATGTAAAAAAAATAAATGTAATACAGTTTACAACATAAGATCTAAGGTTTTTTTTTTTTTTTTTTTTAATTTCAAAACACAGGGTATGAAAAAGAAAGAAAAAGCTATGAAGGAAAGCTCCTATACAATAAGTAAAAGAGTTCAATTTTCTAAACACAACAAGTAAACGAGTTCAATTTTTTAAACTTGAAATATGCATATTCAAGCTCTACACTTTGCAGTGGAATCAAGTAGAGAACTATCATTCATCTACGCTTGCAACAGTTAAAAATAGTAAAGTTGTATATAAAAATCAATATAGAATTAAAACTAAGCAGTTAAGGCATATATATAGGAATATACTAAATTTTAGGAGGACAAAATAAAAAAAATAGATAATTTTAAAGATTTAAATTTTGATTTTTGAAAACTTAGTGAAAGTGGCTGCTCCACTCGGCCTTGAGTAGGTACGCTTTTGGTTGTTCATAATTTCTTTATCTATACAATCTGCATTTTTATAAAAGAAATTAAGCATAGGGGTTACATATAGACAAAATCTGAAGCTTTGTCGTCGAGGGCGGAGCCACATAGGGTCAAGGATGAGCAGCCATCCCCCTCAAACTTTTTCTTATAATTTCATATACGAAATGTTGGATTTTTTTTCCCTTAGGAATCGGTAACAACTGTTTTAAATAGAGCAAATATATGGTCAACATTCTTTCCATCATTTTTGAAACAAGATAAGCATCTCGTAATGTTGCAAAAACGTTCAGAAAATAGTTGCCCACTACCTATTTACATTCAAACGGCTCTGCGCTGCGCAGAACATGTATAAATACTGTGCATCCTCGGTGAGGTCCCTTAAGCCTTCAATCTCATATTCAGTTTAAAATACACCATCAAATAGAAACCGAGAGAGGTTTGGAAGAGCCTTAACTCCAAAAATAAACACATTCTTCAATAACCAGAGAGTGGGAGTTCCAATGGTCAGAGGTACATAATTGGATCCGTTTTAATTCCGCATTTGATCTAAATGCTATTGGAGTTTGTAGAAACATGTTTAGGTCGATTAAGTATGTTTATATTTGGTATTAGAGCTTTTGTTTACCTCTGCCTTATGATTATGAAATCTGGTTATGACTTGTTCATATACCCCAAATTTCCTTTTTGTGATTTCAAAATTGTTATTTAGAATTTTTTGATGATAAATAAGGCTAAAAATCATTAGGAAATTAGATTGCTAACATTTCTATGATTTGAAATGTCAAATTTGGTATCCGAAAGCATTCTAAAACTGGGTTTAAATTCATATCCAAATAAACTCGTTAGGAAGTTGAAGACGACAAAAACAACATGTCATTTTGCTTGTATGGTAAAAACGACATATCGTTTCAGCTGGAGTCTAACTTTATTATTTAAAGAAATGGCATGCCATTTCTATGGTCATTAAAATGACATGTTATTTGTGAATGGAGATTGCTGTTATCATTTTATAAAACGACTTGTTTTTTTTTTTTTTTTTTTGAAGAAAAATTGAAATTACATGTCATTTTGATAGGAAAACAATGCCTCATTTGGACAAAAAAATGACTCATCATTTTTTAGCCATGTTTTGGTAAACAACATCAAATTAAAAAAATTTTATAATTAAAAAAATTTTAAATTATTTTCAAAAATCATATATGGGTATTTTTGTAAATAAATTCATTATTTGGCTTCTTGTAGCAACCTTTTATAGAATTTATATTTTGGATATTTATGTGCTTTAATAATTTATTTTGTTATTTTGTATTTGTAATTCATTGTTTTATCATGCATACAATATTAAGATGAAAAATTTTAATACATTGAAATTAATTTTGTGTTCATGTTGCTTATAGTTTCATGCAATTTATGTGAACAATTTTGTGAATTAAATTTAATGTCTAGTGATCCATATAATTTTAATTTATTTGGGAGTAGCCACAGAATCTTTAATTATACAAAATTATATATTAATAAATTTTATCTCACATGAATTTTTATTATATTTATATGATTAATTAGGATAGAATGTCAAATTATATTTCCTAATTTATCTATAGGAATTGGGAAAAGGAACATAAATTTGATAGGATTATCATAAAGTTATATATACATGGATCTAATTAAATTAAAATTTTAGCCCATAGGTAAGTTTTATGTCATTAGATTCATGATTTTTTATACATGATTTATATTTGTAAAACGTCATATATGTTTATTAGTCTCAATTTTGAATTATAAGCATGTGTGTTTAATTTTATGCAGTCATGCAACCTACAAATTTCTCTAATATAAAATGTGATATTCCCGAATTGAAGAGTGATAGCTACAACATTTGGAAGGAGAGAATTCTCTTTCATTTGGGGTGGATAGACATTAATTATGCTATTAGGAAAGATGAACTAACTGTTATCAGCACTCCGGATGAAATTTCTTTTTTTTTTTTAACAATGGGAACGATCCAAACGCCTAAGTATGATGTTCATAAAGACTAAGATTTGTACTGGTATTTGTAGTTTAGTCGATCAACATGACAATGTCAAGACATTACTGAAGGCTATTGATGAACAGTTTGAGTCTTCATATAAGGCACTTGCCAGCACCCTAATTATAAAGTTTTCATCCTTAAGGCTCACTATTGTGAGAGATGTGTATGAGCACATATGCAAATGAGGGACATTGTGGCTGAATTAAAGACTCTTGAGGTTGATATATCTGACTCTTCCTTGTACACTATATATTGAACACTCTTCTACAGCAATATGGACCCTTCAAAATATTCTATAACATGTATAAGGATAAGTGGTCAAGTAATGAACTTTTAACCATGTATGTTCAGGAAGAAGGGAGACTAACAATGGAACTAAGTGAAAGTACATTAATGAAAACACAAGCAAAGAACCAAAACTAGAACCAAGCCAAACAAAAGGGGAAAGGTAAAATACCGCCCCGAGATGGAATAAAAAAGGAATCCAAGTGCTTCTTCTACAAAAAGAAAGGACACAAGAAGAAGAATTGTACCAAATTTCAATAATGGCTTGAGAAGAAAAGTATACCAATCTTATTTGTTTGTTATGAATCTAATATCGTTAATCTTATTTATAACACATGGTAGATTGATTTTGGTTCTACAATCTATATTTCAAATACCTTGCAGCGTATGAAAAAAACAAAGAAGACAATGGAAAGTGAGCAAGGCATCTATTCAGGAAATTAGATGTGTTCATATGTAGAGGCTATTGGAACATGCAGTTTAGTTTTTAGTAGTGGTTTTATTTTAAATTTGAAAAAGATATTTTATATTCTAAGTTTTTCTTGGAATTTAATTTTAGTTTTAAGACTTGTATCTTTGGGTTATTCCTTTAATTTTTCAAAGACATCTTTCAGTTTATTTTACTAATCTGATCTTTTTGGGACTGGTACTTTATCAGATGATCTTTTCTATATTAATTTGAAAAATAATACCATTTTATAAGTAAAGATTCTTCTATGTTGTGGCATCAAAGATTAAGACATATCTCCATAGAAAGAATTAAGAGATTAGTAAATAAGGGAGTACTTAATACTTTGGATTTTACTTATTTTGACACTTTTATGAAATGTATTAATTGAAAACAGACCGACAAGTTCAAAAAGGTGTAAAGAGGAACACAAACATATTAGAGATCATACTTTTAGATATTTGTATCCAAACATGAACTCATATGATCCGAAATACTTCATCTCATTCATAGATGATTACTCATGATACATGTATATCTACTTGTTTTATAATAAGAATGAAGCACTAGATACCTTTAAGGTTTTTAAGGCCAAAGTAGAGAAACAATATGGAAAGCAAATTAAGATCGTGAGAACATATAGAGGTGAAAAATATTATGGTAGATATACTGAGGATGGACGAGCACTTGGTCCATTTATGAAGTTTTTTCAAGAGCATAGGATAGTTGCCCAATACACCATGCCTAGTTCCCTAGACTTTTTCAAGAGCATAGGATAGTTGCCTAATACACCATGCCTAGTTTCCCTAGACCAAAATTATGTGACAGAAAAGAAAAACCAAACATTGATGGACATGGTAAGGATATGCATGGTAACTCTAAACTTCCTAAATCCTTATGAACTGGGGCTTTTGAAATGGCAGTGTATATATTAAACCGAGTTCTAACCAAGGCTGTCGCAAAGGTACCATTTGAATTATGAAAAGGTTGAAAATTGAGTTTGTAACATATTCCGCATTTGGGGATGCTCCTTTGAAGCAAGATTATATAACCCAAAAGAAAAGAAACTAGACCCAAGGACTATTAGTGGGTATTTCATTATATGCCAAAAAGATCTAAAGGGTATAGATTTTATTATCCATCTCACAACACTAGGATTGTGGAATCAATAAATACAAAGTTTCTAGATAATGACTTCATTAGTGGGAGCCATCAATATCAAAATATCGTCTCTAAGGAAGATCATGTTGATGCTTAATCTTCTTGCTCAAGTGACATATTGATTGTCGTTCATAACACCACTCAAGGTCAAACAAATGTTGAGAAATCAATCATTGAAGTTCCACAAGCTAATGATAACAATCCAAAAGTTCAGCTTGTTCAAGAAATTTTTGAACAACCAATTGAACAATATGTTCCTTGGGAAAATGTTGATATAACATTAAGAAAATTTACTAGAATAAAGAAATCAACAATTCCTAGTAATTATATTGTGTATTTGCAAGAATTTGACTACAATATTAGAGTAAAAAATGATCCTAAAAAATTTTCACAGGCCATAAGTTACAAACAATCGAATTTATAGTATGATGCAATAAATGATAAGATGAATTCTATGTCATCTAATAGAGTATGGGATCTTGTTGAGTTGCCTGATGGTGCAAAAAACATAGGATGTAAATGGGTATTTAAGACAAAAAAGACTCATTGAGCAATATTGAGAGATATAAAGCAAGACTTGTTGCTAAAGGATTCACTTAAAGGAAGGAATTAACTACAAGGAGATCTATTCTCCATCTAAGAAAGATTCACTTCGTATCATTATGGCATTAGTTGTATATTTCAACTGAGAGTTGCAACAAATAGATGCGAAAATGGCTTTTCTCAATAGAAATCTAGAGGAAGAGGTTTACATGAAACAACTAGAAAGATTTCCTCTAGTAGTGGTGAGTATTTAGTGTGCAAGCTCAAGAAATTAATATATGGATTGAAACAAACCTCCTGTCAGTGGTATTTCAAATTTCATGATGTTATCTCTTCATTTAGATTTGTAGAGAACATTATGGATTAATATATGTACCAAAAGGTGAAAAGGAATAAGATTTATTTCCTTATTCTATATGTAAATGACATTTTACTTGCAATCAATGATAAAGATTTGCTACATGAGGTGAAACAATCTCTCTAAAAACTTTGATATGAAAGATATGGGTGATGCATCTTATGTCATTAGTTTTAAGATACACAAAGATAGATTTCGAAGTATTTTAGGTTTGTCTCAAGAGACTTATATTAATAAAGTTTTAGAGAGATTTTGGATGAAATATTGTTCACTAAGTATAGCTCCTATTGTGAAAGGTAATAGGTTCAATTTAAACCAGTGCCTGAGAGGGAACAAATGAAAGACATTTCTTATGCTTTTGTTGTTGGAAGCTTGATGTATGCTTAGGTCTACACAAGGCTTGACATTACATTTGCTATTGGGATATTAGAAATATATTAGAGTAATCCAGGTACAGACTACTAGAGAGCTGCAAAAAAGGTAATGAGATACCTTCAAGGCACCAAAGACTACGTGCTTATGTTCAAACATATTGATAATTTGGAAGTAATTGGCTACTCTGATTCAAACTACGTTGGTTGTGTTGATTTATGGAAATCAACATTTGGATACTGGTGGGGTTGTGTCTTGAAAAAGCACAAAGCAAACTTTGACTGCCACTTCTACTATAGAGACAGAGTTAGTATCTTGTTTTGAGGCTACCTCACAAGGTGTATGGATGAAGAGTTTCATTTCTAGGCTTAGAGTTGTGGATTTGATTTCTAGGCCATTGAGGATATATTGTGACAATTTAGTTGTAGTCTTTATGGCTAAAAATAATAAGAGTAGTAGTCGAAGTAAACACATCGATATCAAGTATTTGGCCATAAGGGAATGTGTTAAAGAGAAAACATTAGTTATTGAACACATTAGTATTGAATTGATGATTGTTGATCCTTTGACAAAAGGCATGCCACCGTTGAAGTTTAAGGATCATGTACATAAAATGAGAGTTGGTTCCTCTGTGTCATTTTTGTTGTAAGAATGAATGTTATTTTCAATGAAACTCTAAATTTGACGTTTTCTCGTATTTGTTTTTCTTTTGTATATACATTTATTTGTTTTGAGAAATATCATTAATGGTTAGACCTAGAATAAACATAAAGTTTATTCATTAAGTTATATAGGCTAGCGTTGAAGAGACGTGATATATTGTGATACATGGAAGATAATACTCATTTTTAGAGGATCTATCACCATAGTTCATGTATTTTGTTTCTTCCTATGATCAATGATGGGATATATGGACCAAGTGGGAGAATGTTGGATCTTTTTCCCTTAGGTGTCGGTAACAACTGTTTCGAATAGAGCAAATATATGGTCCACATTCTTTCCATCATTTTAAGAACAAGATAAACATCTCATAACATTCCAAAAATGTTCAAAAAATTGTTGCCCACTATCTATGTATGTTCAACGACTTTGTGATGGGCAGAGCATGTATAAATATAGTGCATCCTTGGTGAGATCCCCTAAGTCTACAATCTCATATTCAGTTTAAATACACCAGCAAACAGAGATTGAGAAAGGTTTAGAAGTGCTTTTAACTAAGAAAATAAATACATTCTTCCACAACCAGAAAGTGGAAATTCCAATGACAAAAGGTATGTAATTCAACCCGTTTTAATTTTGCATTCGATCCACATGCTATTTGAGTTTGTAGAAGTAAGTTTAGGTTGATTAAGTATGCTTACATGAAATTCTATATAAAAAAAAAGTATATTCCTCCGCCCTGCACCCCCTAAAATTGTCTTCCATCCCTTGAAATACAATTTTTTGCTCTGCTAAAATCAATTTCATCACTCACAATATTAGTTTAGTCACACTATTGTTTCTCTCTGATCAATTTTTCTTGCCCTGTCCATGTTTGTTATCTACCTAAATAGCTGAGAAAATGGACACAACATTGACAGATTGAAAACGGCTTACAAAATGTCACCTTGAATGATAACGTGAAATTTTTTGTGTCCCTAGTCAACTGTATAAAGTCGTCACTAAAAATAGTAATTTTCCAAGACAAAGCCACACATAATCGGCAATCCTAGCTTCACAAAAAGTTTAAAAAAGAAGAAAGCTAGTTCATGGTTGTTGATTATTAATTAACAGATTTGGTGCCAAATGAATGTCAAAACGTCCTAGAAACGCTACACAAAAACTGGATTTTTAATCACAATTATTTTTCGTAAATTTTTCGGTCACAGCAAAATGTTATGACTAATGTGTAATTTATCATAAACTTTAGTTTAATTTTTGTTGTGACTAAAACTTTTAATCACAGGGTTTTTAGTCACAATAAAAATTAAACTAAAGTTTATAATTGAATGCATCGTAGTTATTAATTTTTGAATTTTTCGGGTCATTACACTTGTACATGTGCTCAACAAAATCATTTCTTAAAACAGGCCAGGCTCGGCTCCTGTAGCAATGAATAAAAGCAATTCACCATCAATAAAAACAGAATGCAACGATTAGAAAGTTAAAACACTATCCGCTGAAACATGCAATTTAGAAATGCTCTTGCAAATATAATTGTTTATTAGTTCTAAGACATCCTTTTCTATTTTAGATTTTTCCTACTCGACTGACTACTAAAAGAAATAAATATATAAATAAATAGAAGAGATATTAGAGTCGGTAAAAGGAGGGGAGAAATTAACAGCTGCTAGGTCATAACCTTCTAGATTTTCATGTGCATACTACCTAAAAGCTAGAACGTGCCTTCATGTGTTCTCAGAGATACACTGATTTTTCTGCAAGGATCTAAGAACACTAGTTTTCTTAAAACAAAAATGAGCAATAACAAGGCAAGCACATAGTTGAACAAACATTTTACGACAAAATAATAGCAAAAATTTAATTGATGCCGTATGCATTATGTAGTTAGGAATCATAGGATAAACTAATATAGTATTCACAAAGTTAAACTATCAAATATTTCAAATTAAACACTCCAAATCTCCACCAACGAAGTACAGAATTTCACCTTTAAAAGAGAGAAATTTAGAACCACATGGCTTAATAATGATAAAAGTACCCCCATTATATGTGGCGCTATATGAATTATGCACTGGTTAAAAAAGCAGGGAATAGTAAGCGTTCACATCATCATCATACCTCCATAAAGCCACACCATTGATTAAGCAATCGAACCCTCCCAGACAAGACTAATTTCCATGCACCAAAACATTCTTTTTATAACTACAAATAATAACGATGGAAAGGAGAGAAGGTCAACCAGAATATCCATGAAACAACATGTCCAATATCGATATCATAATGGATCATTAAAAAACCAAGTGATACTATTTTGAGATAAAAGTCAATCAAAGATAGTGAAAAGCTTATGTTCTTTTTACCACTTTCACAGCATAGAAGGAAAACAAACTCATAGAAGCATGAGAATTCAGAAAAATCCATCTGCAAAAAAGAAAAGTGAACCCTTTAATAAATTATGCTTATCAATTATCTTTAAAAAGAGAAATACTTGATTGAGAACAATAGGCGTACCTGTGTTGGAGGACCAAAAAAGGGCCAAAATGCAGGTTTTGTTCTCAATTCCAAAACCCACAGGGGCTTCTGGCTACTGGCTTAAACCATCAGACAACGACAGATTCATGGGCACTCCATCCTAGATGCTGCTACCGCAGTCGGTCTGCTAACATCAGTTCTCTAGCTTAACCTGTTCTCTGGGGACTAAGAACAGAGAAAAATTGAATCCTTGAATCTGCTAAACTGGTTCATTAAGCAAGTGAGGTTGATCAAGTCTTTTGTTTTGTCTGGTTATGGAGTGAACCATATCATGATATTTTTCATTTTCAAAGTGTTAGCCAATGCATAAAGGCCAACCAGAAAAAAAAATGTCATTTGCAGACCAAAAATATATATGCTAGCTGTTGAAATTTTTTTTTTTTTCGATTTTCCATTTTCAGTCTTGTCCTTTGAAAACCAAACTGAACTCATTGAGGCTCAGAAAGTGAGAAAATTATCAAAAGGATAAATTGGTGCCTATGGTATAACAAAATATAAGAAAGCATAGCAAATAAACATTTTTAACAGCAAGATAAAGTGCAGAATTTCATAGTACATCATGCACAACAAAAACCCCAACTGCCCAACCAAATGTGCCAAAAAGGGCTAAATTTCCACGGTTTCTTAAGTTTTTCTCAACTATAATCGTCAACCAAAAAAACAGCTATTTAAAAGCAAAGCGAGAATTATAAACCACAAATTTTCACGGCCAAAAAGTCCCCCAAGATACAAAACTTTGATCGAAGAAATTCAACACCAAAATTTTGATTAACAACAACACGAACCAACAAACCAAGGAAGAACAGAGAAGAACAAAAAGGAGAACAAAATTTACCCAATAAACCTCGAAGATATCAAACCAACCAGACCGTGGTAGAGAATCCATGAAGTTCACACAAAGTTGCAATTGAAACCCTAGAAAACCGAGGAGAGAAAGTTCCTCTATTTTTGGATTTCTCACATTAGCGCGGTCCATTGAGAGAATCGCTATACCAATTCGAGTCGGAGATTGGGATTGATGAGGAAGCCGTGGTTGATGGGACAGCGGACGATAGACAGTACAAGAATGTTTCCTGAATTTGTGCCCTGCAAAAGTTGAAGACTCGTGTGGTGAAGAGGAATTTGAATCCAGAGTGGAATAAATTTCTAACTCTTATCAGTTTCGGATCCAAATACTCCAATCAAGACAAATGAACTTTGGTTGAGATATTTTGTCAAACATCCTATCCAACCTATAAAATCTGTAAATAACCGATTATTCTCCAAATAAAGGCAATTTTCTGCATTCAAATTTCAATCCCCTATATACAAACAAGTGTCATTTGTAGACCAAAAATATATATGGTAGCTGTTGAATTTTTTTTTTCGATTTTCCATTTTCAGTTTTGTCCTTTGAAAACCAAACTGAACTCATTGAGACTCAGAAAGTGAGAAAATTATCAAAAGGATAAATTGGTGCCTATGGTATAACAAAATATAAGAAAGCACAGCTAAATAAACATTTTTAACTGCAAGATAAAGTGCAAAATTTCATAGTTCATCATGCACAACAAAAACCCCAACTGCCCAACCAAATGTGCCAAAAAGGGCTAAATTTCCACGGTTTCTCAAGTTTTTCTCAGCTATAATTGTCAACCAAAAAAACAGCTATTTAAAAGCAAAGCAAGAATTAAAAACCACAAATTTTCACTGCCAAAAAGTCCCTCAAGATACAAAACTTTGATCGAAGAAATTCAACACCAAAATTCTGATTAACAACAACACGAACCAACAAACCAAGGAAAAACAGAGAAGAACAAAAAGGAAAACAATATTTACCGCAGCACTGCCAATAAACCTCGAAGATATCAAACCAACTGGACCGTGGCAGAGAATCCATGAAGTTCACATGAAGCGGCAATTGAAACCCCAGAAAACCGAGGAGAGAAAGTTCTCCTATTTCTGGATTTCTCACTTTAGCGCTGTCCATTGAGAGAATCGCTATACCAATTCGAGCTAGAGATTGGGATTGATAAGGAAGCCGTGGTTGATGGGACAGCGGACGATAGACAGTACAAGAAGGTTTCCTAAATTTGTGCCCTGCAAAAGTTGAAGACTCGTGTGGTGAAGAGGAATTTGAATCCAGAGTGGAATAAATTTCTAACTCTTATCAGTTTCGGATCCAAATACTCCAATCAAGAAAAATGAACTTTGTTTGAGACATTTTGTTAAACATCATATCCAACCTATAAAATCTGTAAAAAACCGATTATTCTCCAAATAAAGGCAATTTTCTGCATTCAAATTTCAATCCCCTATATACAAACAAGTGTCATTTGCAGACCAAAAATATATATGCTAGCTGTTGAATTTTTTTTTTCGATTTTCCATTTTCAGTTTTGTCCTTTGAAAACCAAACTGAACTCATTGAGACTCAGAAAGTGAGAAAATTATTAAAAGGATAAATTGGTGCCTATGGTATAACAAAATATAAGAAAGCATAGCCAAATAAACATTTTTAACTACAAGATAAAGTGCAGAGAATTTCATAGTTCATCATGCACAACAAAATCCCCAACTGCCCAACCAAATGTGCCAAAAAGGGCTAAATTTCCACGGTTTTGCAAGTTTTTCTCAGCTATAATCGTCAACCAAAAAAACAGCAATTTAAAAGCAAAGCGAGAATTATAAACCACAAATTTTCACTGCCAAAATGTCCCTCAAGATACAAAACTTTGATCGAAGAAATTCAACACCAAAATCCTGATTAACAACAACACGAACCAACAAACCAAGGAAGAATAGAGAAGAACAAAAAGGAAAACAAAATTTATCACAGCACTGCCAATAAACCTCGAAGATATCAAACAAACCAGACCGTGGTAGAGAATCCATGAAGTTCACACGAAGTGGCAATTGAAACCCCAGAAAACCGAGGAGAGAAAGTTCCCTGTTTTTGGATTTCTCACTTTAGCGCTGTCCATTGAGAGAATCGCGATACCAATTCCAGCCAGAGATTGGGATTGATGAGGAAGCCGTGGTTGATGGGACAGCGGACGATAAACAGTACAAGAAGGTTTCCTGAATTTGTGCCCTGCAAAAGTTGAAGACTCGTGTGGTGAAGAGGAATTTGAATCCAGAGTGGAATAAATTTCTAACTCTTATCAGTTTCGGATCCAAATACTCCAATCAAGACAAATGAACTTTGGTTGAGACATTTTGTCAAACATCCTATCCAACCTATAAAATCTGTAAATAACCGATTATTCTCCAAATAAAGACAATGTTCTGCTTTCAAATTTCAATCCCCTATATACAAACAAGTGTCATTTGCAGACCAAAAATATATATGCTAGCTGTTGAAATTTTTTTTTTTTCGATTTTTCATTTTTAGTTTTGTCCTTTGAAAACCAAACTGAACTCATTGAGACTCAGAAAGTGAGAAAATTATCAAAAGGATAAATTGGTGCCTATGATATAACAAAATATAAGAAAGCATAGCCAAATAAACATTTTTAACTGCAAGATAAAGTGCAGAATTTCATAGTTCATCATGCACAACAAAAACCCCAACTGCCCAACCAAATGTGCCAAAAAGGGCTAAATTTCCACAGTTTCTCAAGTTTTTCTCAGCTATAATCGTCAACCAAAAAAACAGCTATTTAAAAACAAAGCGAGAATTATAAACCACAAATTTTCTCTACCAAAAAGTCCCTCAAGATACGAAACTTTGATCGAAGAAATTCAACACCAAAATTCTGATTAACAACAACACGAACCAACAAACCAAGGAAGAACAGAGAAGAACAAAAAGGAAAACAAAATTTACCGCAGCATTGCCAGATATCCATTAGAATTTTCTGGAACTTATATGTTGAATCAAGATGCATGAACATGGAAGAATTTTGTGACGGTTAAAATGCTTGTACAAATGCTTAAGTAGAAATAACTCTTGATTGTGAATTTTATTTAACGATGTAGGATTACACCGTCTTGCTTTAAACAGAAAGAAGCAGTTAGTCTTGCCGCCACTAATGCGATTATCAATCTTATATGTAGCGATTATCATTCTTATATTGACGTATAAGCAAACCAAGAGAGATGGCCCATTTTCTTTTCAAGAGTCGTCCAGCCAACAAGCTCAGATTCCCTCTGGTGTGGAAAGCCTATTTCTAGAGCTGAGTGGTTTGTTGCAGAGATGTTTCTATTAGAAAGTTTTGCTTATTTGTTTGGTAAGGTCATGCATGTTTCTTCTGTCTTGAACCAGGTCTGCAATTACAGATAAGTTGCTATTCCTTGGCAAATATTAAAGAAGCCATGTATCACCGACTTGTAAAGCTTGTCTTGGTCGACACGTCAGCTAGGAGTGCCATCTTTGATCTTTTGTTGTCCCAATTCCGTCGGTTTTTCAGGAAGGTAATTGTAATAATGTTCTTTCTACTTGTCCCTCTGAAGTTTAACACTCCTTGTAAACTAATATTTGTAACCATCATATATCAGTCTGCATGTACTTAACCAAAGTTGATTAAAGGAATTTTAAATGCTGCTACTTATGAATATACCATGCATGATACTCCATGATCAACCTTTGTGTGGTCGCTGGAAGCCAAGGGAGAGCTTAGAATATCCTGTTGTGTGTTAAATCAGAAAATGACAAAGTTCACATTAAAGAGCCCCTAGATAGCCTATTGCATTGTGTCTCCTGGATTCCACTTCTACAGCAAATGTAAAACTGATTGAGTCTTAGATTCTTCTTGGGCGTATTTTGGTTTCTCCCTCTCACAAGAAAATCAGATATGCTCATGGACAAAACTAATAGGAGTTGTACATGATTTCTTTCTTCCTTTCTTTTCTTTTCTTTTCTTTTTTTTTTTTTTTTTTGATCAAGGAGTATATGATTTCATCTGCAGGAGGGAAGATGTTTACCTGGTGAATCATTCTGCAATGCTTTCCCGAAGATCCAGAAGTTTCAAAGGAATCAGAAACTGGGAGGTCTAGCAGGAAGAAATTTTTCTCCAATAATTATCTTTACCATACACATTTTGTTTTGTTTTGTGATCCCCGTGAATATTTCCCAAGTATTATTTCTCGAGACTATGCTCGAATTTCAACTTTCTACATCTTCCAACACTCATATTACCCATTTGTTTCTTTACATGTTGAATCAGACATCTTGAGCCAAAGTCCAGATGGAGGCTCGGCATCTGTTGATGCAGACAAAAGCAAATGTTGTGCTTTGATTTTATCAGAAATCATTGAAATGGTAATAAATACTATTGCCAATGAGTTGGTGAAAGCAACAGATGTGAATAAACTAAATTTTGAAAAGGACCTTGTTGAGTTTGTTCAAATTCACGAGTCACTGGAGAAGGACGCATGCCTGTCGAGGCAGGGTACTGGTACAAGAAGAGGGGATGTGCGGACTGCTGCTCATGATCTACATGACAGCTTGGAACCAGGCCACTTAAAGGACATTGTTCTTCCTTGGCAACCTCAAGTATATATCAGATCATGGAAATGATCCCAAAACTAGCTCTAATGAGAATATAAGATTGGACCTTCTGAAAACCATAGTCAGCAATCCCAGAGCAATAACAAGTTTTTAAGTTACAGTGATGATTTTTTTTTTAAGTTTTTGTAATAACAAGGGGCTGGACTCATTTATAAATGATGAGCTGCCTACATACCCTTGAAAGGGATCAAGCCCTTGTAGTTCAATAGTTCATTACAATCCTATATGTTCACATCTAAAACAAGTAGAAAAAATTGTTGTCCTAGTTACTTACAGATATACGCCACGTCTAAGGATCAAATAAGGCCTCCCATCTAGTAACTTTTGCATCCACTCCATAGAAGATAATAGTCCCTCAGAGTCTGTCTTTCGCTTCATATTCAACTCTCGTTGATATTGCTTCAAGCGATGTTCTTTTCGCTCTTTCACAGGTCGCTTCCCATGAAACTTGAAGCTCAAATAGTCAAAAAATTGTTCAGGAGTCATCTGGCAGAAATAAGTAAACAAATTATAATTAGAACACTACTAAAAATTCTACATAGTAATTTTCATTTATATATTGAGACTACTTAACGACTAACGTGTATAAATACCAAAGTTTAAAGTTTAAATTACATGTTTGATAAGGAGGTAAATATATTTTTCTCCCCTAAATTGAGCATGAATTTGAAAGCAAAGCAAAAATGAGAAAGAGATAAGAAGATGAAACAATACTCACCTCGCGCCCAAATTCATCCCATTTGTCAATGCGGATTTCTTTGTTCTCGTAGTATCTACGTAGGCGGGCGTCCTTCAATTGGGCTAATTCCAAATAAGACGGGCTCTTGATTCCAATACCTTTGCTCTTCTTTTTGTGATTGATAGTACTAGTATTTCTGCTCCCACCAGTATATTTGCGAACCATTCCTCTCCCTTTAAGCAACTTTAGTGCACCTGATAATCCTTTTCCAATTGCAACTTCATGCAAAATTCCTATCCCATTATCCTTAACATCTTTGCTTTCATATTGACCATCATCATCATCAGCTTTTATTTCCGAAACTTTTGGTTGCTCATGATCAACAACGTCTTCTTGCGTGAAAATACAATGCTCTTCAATGCTAAGCTTATGGGTTCCTACACAAAAGCAAAAACAATACAGATGATATTAATATTTTTTTTATTTTTATTTTGGTTAAACATAAATTGAAATAAAAATTATGTCATGTTGATACAAATGTCATTATATCGATTCTCATACGTTTTATTTTTCATAGAACTATACACATGATCGTCAATTTGGTAATAAAATAAAATAGAATACCTTGATCAAATTGGCGACACCATAAAAATGTTGTAATCTCTGTTATTTCAGTGCTACTCCTAGGGTTTTGTTCCTCCAGAGTCATCTTACTGCTTGGGACGTTCGTGGTAGTTTTGAAATTTTCCTCACCATGAGCTATAGTCGCTTGTGCTTGATGAAAAGAATCAACATCTAGCTTCTGCTTCTTTCGCAAGGGACTACTTTCTGGATCTTCTAATAATGACCAACCCTATAGAGAAGATCAAGGAGAGAATGTTCAGAAGAAGAAAAAAAAAATAAAAAGAAAACGTATATAATATATATATATATATATACACACACACATTACATCAAAAACCAAATATACATATACATACAAACATTACATTCAAAAACCAATATATAGTTAATGTTTCAAGGCGATCTCGACCATGTCCCTTTTTCTTATTTTTTTCCCGATTAGGCTGTGTTTTTTTTTTAGGGTTAGGTTTCAATATAACTTTATCGTATACAAACAAACATACATAATGATACCCAAATTGCATTCATTAGAATGAAGTACTACTTATGGAAAATAACACAATTATTAAAAGAAAAACAAAGATGTAAGTTTTACATACCATATTTGAGAGGATTTGAAGCCGCAGAGAGATATCAAGAGGTCTTTGAGAGTCAAAGTTGGAAGAGAGAGAGGGAGAATGTAAAAAGGCGATGCGTCAACGAGGGGTTTCACTATGGTGCCAAACATATATAGTACTTAGTGCTAGAATTGTACTCAAATCCAAACTTTTGTTTTTTTTTATTTTTTTATTTTTTTTTTTGAATTTGGGGGTCAGGACACGAATCACAATAATAAGGATATTAAATTATTTAATTTCAATAGATTTTATTTTTCTTATACGTATTTGATTTAATTGAAAAAATAGAAAATAGCACGCTTATATGTGGTATTTGAATTTGAATGAATACTAATCTGATCTAGTTAAATAATTTTAAGATATATTCAAATGCGGAATTGGAATAAAAAAAAAAAAATCATAGCTGGAATAGATAGGTTCCCATCTCTACCCTGACGGTCGTCTTGTCTCCGGCGGCCGCAACGGTGACGGATCTGTTCGTAGTAGGATTCTCCGTCGGCATATTCCGTGTCTCAGCCACTGCCACTGCTCGTCGCGGACCGCCGTCGCTCGCCGGAATCTGCAAAACCCATCTCCGTGCTAGTTAGGAGAGGATGCTTTGTCGAGAGTGATGAGGAAGAGGCGTTCCTCATGAGGCCCAGGACAGAGCTCGCGATCTTGCACGGAGTTCGCCGTCGCCGTCGTTGCCTTCGAGGAAGTCGCCGTCGCTGTCATCGTTGGGGGAGTGAGGGAGAGAGAACAAAGATGGTTTTCTGAGATTTTTTGAGACGGGGTTTTATTCCCTACATTTTGATCGAACGTTTACATTAACACGTTAATGTTTGAAACATATTAAAAAATTTTCTTGTTGTTTTTTAAAATATTATTTTGAATAGTAAAAAATGACTTTTAGAAAAAAAAAAATTAGGGTAAACGTACAGTTAAAGCAAAACACAAGGACTTGCTAAAAATTTTCTTCAAAAACTTCCAAAAAAAAAAAAAGTGAAAGCATTACCCGCCTTCTAGAGAGAGAAGGAGAAACAGATCTACGCCGTCCTAAGTGCCACCACGGAGCCACTGCCGCAAGCGGACGTGGATATCGTGCTTCTGGCACAAACTTGCACACTCCTCCCTTCTTCTCTTCTCTCCTCTCCTCCAATTCCCACCCACTCCTCTCTCCTCTTCTTCATCTTCTCTCTCCCCTTAGACTTCTTCTCTCTATCCTCCTTGGCCCCTCTCCTTTCCTCCGACATTGACCTCTTCACCTCTCGCCGTATCCCTCACGATCCCAAATCCCTCAAAACCCTTCAATTCGTCACCATGCTTGTCGATTACGTACTGATGATGAAATTCCTTGAATCATCTTTGCGATCATTTCGTATTTGCTAGACATTGTGGATTCCAACGACGTTCAGGGCTCGCTTTTCTATTGGATTCTGGACTCAATGTGGTCCAAGGGGATTTTGGTTAAGATGTTTTTGATTGTGAGCGACTTATCTTTTCGATAAGGTGCTTTATGGAATTACGCAGGTTTGCTCTATAGGACTTCCCGATGCACGTATCCCAGTTGTCGGTTCTGGCGTCCAAAGGGTTCAGGAAGAGGGAGGTGATTGAAGGGATTGTGGTTATTTTGGGTCCAAAATGGAGAGGAAATCGAGGTCCATTGTTAGACATTGTGAACTTCGCGGGTAAAGAAGGACTCTTCTTTGGGGCAAGAGGTTATAGGGTCTTGTCAGGTCAGATCTTAGAGCTTTCAACCATTTCATCGTCGCTATTCTGTTATCAGTTGCGAGGGTTCAGAGGTTCGGTGAATAGCTTTTTGAAACCAGCTCTGCTTACAGCGTATCGTGATCAAGTATCGGCTGAAAACTTCAAACTTTCAAATTACATGATGTAATTTTGAAGCTCAGTACTATTTGAAACTTTGGTAGTAAATGCATAAATATTCAATAAATCAGTAGATATTCCTTTTTCAATTTTGATTTTGATTATTTTTTCCTCTTTGTATAATAATTACTTATGAATTCTTCGTTATTTGCAAGTGGTTATCTAATTGTTGAGAGCTGTAATTTTCAACTTTCTTGTGTCCATTATACATGCACTCCTATCTTGAAATTTTGTTTATGTAACAACATAAGACTGTAAATTTGAAGTCAAGGAGAGTTGAGAGCAACTATGGAAGAGAGCACATTGTCCTTAGCATTGTGCAGTTTACTTTTGTGATCTTAGACTTGGTGGGAGAAGAAAATTTTAAAGCGATCTGGCACTCTAATGGTCTTTTAAGCATGGAAGATCTTGCTTTTTAGATGCTTAACGTGACGACCCTTCTTACGTGGCCGTTACTTAATTTCATTATTTTAATACTTGAACATATTTTAATATGAGGTTCTTCAATTTACAGAGAAATTTTTTTTTTAAACAAACATTAAAGTGAGTTCTTAACAGAATAATAGTAATTTCTTAAACATGATTGAAACGTGATAACAATCATTTCTTTTAAACATAAACATCGTCTTAAAAGACTTAATGCATTACATCATATATTTACTTCTTAAATCATAGCCAAAATAATTCCTTAAAACTTATCCTTTAAACATAGAGGCAATTATTTAAAACTTTTACTTTTAACACTTATTTTAATTTAATAAATCTATTTCAAAAACAATTCAAAATTGAATATAATAAATTCCTATTTTAAATGCTCTCTGATGCTTTTTTTGATTATATATATATATATATATTTTACTTGTAACATATTATTTTAAAACAACATGATGGTTTTCTTAAAACTTAGTCCTTTTAAAACTAATCATAACAATAATTCTTTATAATTCTTTTATTTAAATCTAACGTATTAGTTTTCTTAAAGCCTAACCATATAGACGTTTATAATAACATAATCATAAAACATATTCATTGAAAACCTTACATATTTTAACATAAAACTCGTACAGTCATTTTTATTTTAAATAATCTTATAATTTTCTTACTTAAAAATTTATGCGTATTTGTTGCATTTTTTTTATACGACGTTTTTAAATCTTAGCATTTTATAGACCAGGATCGTACGACTACAACCCTGGTTTCCAAAAACTTGCATATATAATCTTATTTACTTTTTAATGCATACTTAATTTTGTAAAATAAAAACAAGCATAATTTTATAAAACTTAAAAATGCAGAAATGATACATTTGTGTGAGTGGTATCCATTCCCATCTCCATCGTTCATCCGCCATTTGCCACTGCCTAGTGAAGCGATGCTGACAGGTTTCTTACCTACAACATGAATACACTAAAAAGAGCTTTTGGTCAGCAAGTAGGAGGGTCAACTCGCAAAACAATTTGAAGATAATTTGATAAATCAATGCATGATCGTTTTATGCTTGCTTATTGATTTATTTTATGCTCAATTATTCAAACTTTTTCTTAACTTAATATTTGGGCCTAGGTGATTGTACCAGTTGCGCGCGAGACTTGGGAAGTTAGGGTTCGTGAGGTTTTAACGACACCAAGATCATTCATTACTTTAACATGGAGCCTCCCCGTGGGTCAAGAGGTTGGTACGACACCCTTAACTTGTTTTGTAAGTTTTACTTGTCTTATTATGTGTATGCAGTATGACTTATCACTACATGAAATCACAATTTTGTAATTCATAAATCGTAAATCATAAACATACTTGACTTAAAGGTGATTAAACAATATAATTTAAATATTGCATACATCACACATTAATAATATCATCATCATCATAACATTTCATATCATGTCATAACATAACATATCACATCATAACATATAATAGTGTCACAAATCATTGATCATGTATTTTCATAAATTTTATGAAAATATTTAAAATTAATTTTTTTAAAACTATTTATACTGTAGGTGAGATTCCTACTTACCTGTATTAGTGAAGTAGACTCCCCTATCAATTCAAAATTTCTCTTTCTCCACTAAATAAATCTGTATAAACACTCATTAAGAGTGTGTAAGAATTTCCCATTTTAGGCTATTGAATATTAGCATAACCATAAGAATTTGATCATTTTGTTAGATCGCGAATTCCTTTATCAACCGGTCATGAGTTGTCCCATTTCTATTATAAGGAATAATTTTACTAAATCCTCATAATATTCAAGCTTTTCCTTAATTGCCATTTGTTCATATCTATGTTGATAATTAATTAATTTCACAATAATTAATCAATTATCTATCATCATTTATATCGTGAGACATTAATCTACAAAACTAGTCACTTTTAAATTCATGATTCTTATCTTAAGTCCTAATTGGGCTTGTTTTAAATTTGTTTCATGGGCTAGTAATTTATTTTAAGTCCATACGCGCTAAATTGACATTATGACGTCTTATGGATTCTATCGATAGGTTATGTATCGAGCAACATTTTAGACCAAAACGGGTGTTGGACCCATGCCTAACCTTGTGGCATTAAAGTTCTATCGTATCGGGTTTTTTACGCTTGCAAATTTAATGTTTAATTGAAAACGATTAAAGTTTATTCTCGAAATTCTTACTTGTTTAGTTTGAAATTTTAAATAAAAATCGTTGTATAAAATAATATCCGAAATCGTTAACCCACTAAATCTTGGGCTTATATAAACTCTCAAAAGTACTAATTTCTTGGTTTGGTGAAAAATCAAATTTTAAAGTCACGCGATCTTTTTTTGTAAAAACTGGTACCGGTGGAGTAATTATGGAAGATTTATATGAAATCGCTTATTAATACAGTTTTTCATTTGAAGTTCTCTCTTTGTAAAAGTTACTTATTTTTAAATGTGTGCTTTAATAATTTTATTACTTGTTCTAAAGTTCTGGTTACGATTTATTTTGACAAAAATTGTTTTCTGATTAAAACTTCAAAAGTTTGCCGATTAAAATTTTGACTATTTTTAAGTCCAATTTAGAAATGGATTTTCACAAAAATTTCTTCATAAAAGTTCTTCATTCTACTGTAATCTAAAACTTTTATGTTCAATGAAAATTGTAGTTCGGCCTCGGAACAACCCGAAACATTAAAATAGTTTTCTGCGCAAAATGTAGTTTTTGGACTGTTTTAGAAAACTATCGATAACTATATCTTAGAGGTAGATATTGAAAAAAATTTCTTCACAAAAATTGTTCGTCTCATCGAAATCTAAAAGTTTCATGTTTTGTGAAACATAAAATGAGGACTCAAAATGGTTTGAAATTGGCAAAACAATTATAGCACTGCTGGAACTGTTTTAGGCAATTTAAGTAAACTGCATTAGGTAGTTTTTGAGCTGCCTTTTTGGTAGTTTTTGGGATTGTTTAAGCAGTCCATAAAAACCATTCGGTAGGCCTATTTAGAGTCAAAACTGTGTTTTTTTGAGGTCATAGGATTTTGTACAAAATGACAAAAGCTAAAAGTCCTGTGTTCGGTAAAGTTTTAAAAATCGATCCTAAGGCTTCCGTTTTCACATCCAAAGTTTGTGGAAAATTTTTCCACAAACTAAAGCTTGCACAAAACATAATTCTAGTATGCCATACTAACTTTTTACATCACATACAAACACTAACCATACTAATCACATAAAAATAATTATTACAACTTATTTCCTAACTCAATCATCAAATCTCTCATAAATTATGAACTTTAACTTAAAAAAATTAAAGAAAGGTTTAGATTACTTACCCTTGATGACTATCATTAGTTAGTTGATCTTAAAACTTCTATCTCGTCTCTTTTCCTCTTCTTGAACCAACACTAAATTAAAATTTTATCATGTAAAAATCTAACTTGTCTTGACTATCACATAAAAGCTATTTAAGCAACATTTTTCTTTTCTTTGCTAAGGAAAAATAAAGAGGAAAGAAATGGTGTAGATAATACCCTGAACAATATTCTTCACCACCTTCTTTTTCTTCTACTTTTTCCTTGTACACTCTTAATTTTGTGATTTGCAAGTGGAGTGGAAAATTTTATTTCTTTGAAACCTCAAAGCTCACTCGGTGGAAAGGCTTGGATGCAAGTGGAGCTCTCTCTTTTCTTTTGTTTTTCTTTTACTTTATGCTCGTTTAGTGGAAACCATGGAAGTGAGAAATGGGAAATTATTTTGGCTTTTTCTTCTCTTGGAATGCATGGGTGGGAGGGAAGTGAAGGAAGGAAAAGTGAAAAAGTTGTATGTCATGGCTTGAGTTCTTTATTTATAGCCTTAGTTTAATCTAATCTTACTCTCTAAATCATGGTTAATTAACCCATAAGTGGCTTTGACTATAACTAATTTTAGCTTAAACTAAGCTTAAAACTCCCCTAAGGTTGGCGCCATCATGAGATAAGGTGGAGTGTTGGGTGAAACAAAATAATTATATAGAGTACAATGATTAGCATGGAAGCACATTTTATGGGTACTTTTGGCCTTACTTGTAAGCAAAGCTTAAGCAAGTAAATTTTATACTGCCAGTAATAATGAATATAGCTGATAGAAAATTTTATTACTAGACTAATCCTCTCCTATTTCTCCAAATACTATGACACACTAATCACAGATGAATCGATATCGGGCAAGGTTTAATCACGTATTGATTTTTAACTGCATTAAGTCTAAAAATTTATTTTAGACTTAATAAAAATATTGACTTGGCTTTTTTAGTATCTAAACTCTGTAATAACAAACTTTTTTAACAGTGTCACTATCAGAGCTTGCATAGTATTGTCTGTTGTTACGGCTACTTGCATAGCTCCATTTTTTACTAATTTGGCAATTAAGGATTTAATTTACATTAGAGAATTTCTCGATACAGTGCTAACTTAATATTGTACTCAAAAATTCTCATAGTTAAATTTCTTAAGTCCTTTACAAATAAATTCTTCCATTTTAGTAACGGTTGAATTTGTCAATTTATTTATTGAATTTTGATAGTTAATTAACTTAACATAAGAATCCATTATAGAATTTTTGGAATATTCGTATATTAATTCCATAAATTCTTTACTCATAAAATTAATACATAATGTTTCGAGGAAAATCCTTAATTTAAATATGTAAATTACATTATTTAATTTTAAGATTTTTCTCGGTTATTACAATCTACCCACCTTATAAAATTTTTGTCCTCGAAAATTGAGATAAACTAGGGGTATCCTTACGGCTTTAAAACTTAATCTCATAGGGTTTTCTTTCCTTTAGCAATTCTCCCCCAAGTAGCTTGATATGGAAATTTGTCCTCGCTTTCTTGTGGCTATTCTTTTTCTTATTTTAGGACTTGTACTTATCCTACTTTGTATCTTAGGTTGCATATTTGTATCTAGATCATGATCTGGAATATAGGGTATGGCTAGGAAGTTTATCTTTTTATTGCTTAATCTATAGGTCTTTATCATCTAGTCGTCCTAGACTAGTGAGAATGACAGTCTAAAACATATTCTTCTACTTGTTTTAAAACTTTTAAGGGTTCATAACATTTAAGCTTATCCTTTCATATCTCTCTTGAACTTGTTCTGCCTCTCCTTAAGGTGCGAGAAAAAGGAAGTTCATTCCCATTTTTCATATTCGTAGGGTCTCTCTTGGTTTTGCTCACATGACCTTTATATTGTTCATGAGAAATTTGCTAAATTCTATTTGGTTATCTAAATCGTTCTGACAATTTCCAATCAAATCTAGTGAATCTTGTAGTAATTTCTTCTTGTTTCTTAAAGGTAAATTGGAAATTTTATTTTTCT
>CAMOHE010054723.1:18485-50058 GCA_946598075.1 Artocarpus hirsutus | reverse complement strand
TTGCATTCTTGAACTTGGTGCTCACCATTTTTAATTTATGGTATGGAGCTCATGATCACTATTGATATGGGTTTCTCTTACTGAACTGTTATCATATAGGAATTTTTCACATGATCATAGTACGTTGGAAATTCTACTTTTGTCAAATAACATTGTCTTTTTGGCTCATGCATAAAATTAATAAATCATGAATTTTTGGTTTAGCACATTAAATAATTATTTTTAATTATTTTAATGTACTATCATAACATTACATTATTACATGTTTCATAAATAAAGCACATAATTTTGTGCATTCACAACATTAATTATTTCTAAGGTCTTACGGCCATTAAGACCTTTAAATATGCGTGTTAATAAATGCTAAACTTGTACTTTCTTAAGTACTTAGCTAAATCATGAGGGAAAAACCCTCAATTAATTATAGTTATTAACGTTTGAATTTTTCGGGTCATTACACTATCCGTAATCAAGGTATCAATTGCAGCATATGAAACATACTCAGTTAATGCTTTTGCTACATCCGAGTCTTCAAGGATGATCTCTAGGCATTGTATCTAATTAAAGGATAAAAAATAAATGAAAAACATCAACGGAAATTATAAATTTGCCATAAAAAGGAAAATGAGACTTTTACAGTCTACCACTAAAGTATTACGGCACTCGATTTTTTTTGTTTTGTTCGTATTATGTGGTGTGCTTATACATATACTTACATAATCTGATTCATATGTATTTGCAATAGGATCCTAATCACGACCAGCGTGTAGGTAAGGTTCGCTGTAGCTTGCATTTTGAGTTCATAAAAAAAAAAAAAAAAAAAACCTATTTTTTGTTTTTGCTCTCAAAATTATACATTAAAATCTCTAATTTCTAACAATATTATACTGTTTTCTTGGTCAACAATTGATTTTGAGTCTTGAGGTGTTAAATTTAACTTTTTAAGCTTACGGATGATCTTGTAACTAAAAATGAGTCATGCGTAATATTTAATAGAAAATCAGAGGTAAAAATTTGTATGGATTGAAAATTCAGAGGCATAGTTTCGAGAGCATCCAAGACGCAGGGTTACTTTTATAATAAGCTTGAAATGCATGATTACTTTTATGATAAAATCAAAATGCAAAATATAAAATCTTAAATATTCTATAATAGCATGAAGAGAAATGGTAAAGACATACATCCTTACGGGTACAGAAACGATGGAAACTAAGGAAAATATCTCCGGTTTGCTTCTCAAGTTGCTGCCTATGTGGTGATCCACCTGAATTGTTGCTATCACATATGACGGCATGGCTTACCCCTACTGCAGCCGTAAATCACGCCATAACAGCAAATCAGAAGGGCTGCCAAATTGTTTTAGCAACAGTTTTCAGATATGCAAAACGCAAACAAAATTTTCACACATATCTACATAAGAAAACATTTTTTTTTATGCCGGTGAAAAAAGAGGACCAGTGATATCTGTTGGAGTGAAATCCAATCATAGACTAATATATTAAATGAATGTGTATTATAGGTTATAGGTAAGTTTAGCCCAATTAAAGTGATAAAATTTAAGTTTTAAGTTTTTAATGTATTATTAAATGCGAGTCTTTTATGTGTAGAGACTAAAATATAACTATTGATTTTAGGATGAACTAAATTAGTAATTAAGGACAACTATTAAAGTTTACAGTTATATAAAAAAGTTGTAGGCCTAAGTTGGTATGTTTTTTTTCTGCCACCTATCTACAGAGAGATTACAAAGGCATTATTTAAAGAAGGACTTACATACCACATTTGAAAGATTTTCAATTTATAAAATTGAGAATCACATTTCAATCTATGAATTAAAGTTAGCTTCTACATCTTGTTAATTTTTTCGATGATTTTTGATGATTTGACATAAACGATCTGAGCTTGATGATGATTTTCATCTAAAATTAAGTTTTCTAACAAATGATATCAAGAGTTTTTTTTACGTTGAATCATTAATATGGATTTTTTCTTTCTTATTCCTTAAATTTGGATTTTGGGAATATATTAGTAGCACGTATGGTCTTAATTATTGTTGCGAATATCGGATTTTATATATATATATATATGAATATAATTATATATACGGATTCAGTTTTCAAGAAAAAATTTTTTTTTTCTTATCGTTGCAAAAGAATATTATATATATATATATATATATATATATATATATATATATATTGGTTTGTTTACGCTTGAATATGATACCAATAGGCAAATTTTTTTGGGCTAAATTTTTTCGTATTCATGCTTACGGCTGCCGAGAAGAAGAGAAGAAGAAAGAAGAAACAAGAAAGAATGCACGGATTCAGTTTCCTTTTTTTTGGTTCAATGTTCACGGCAACCATAGCTGCCCAAAAAAACCCAAAAACGATTTTAGGTACCTGCTTGCATGATGTGGCCTAAAATCAAGGGATTTTTTTTTTTTTTTTTTTTTTTAGGGTTGTCTCTGTAGACGTCTGGGGGTAAGAAAACTGGGCCTAAAATTTTGTTAAGCCCGCTTTTTTTTTTTCCTTTAAAAGTGGGCTTAACTTGTTTTTGTTTTGGACTTAAGGTTTGAGTTAATGGGTCAACATATGGGTATGGGTTTTTTGACCCAATTAGCTTTAACCCAACCGGTTTTGATTCTATAGCTGTTGACTGGTTGATTTTCGTTGATTTTGATCGATTGACTTTGACCAATTTTTTAATTTTTTTTTTGTCATCATTTTTTGTGTAATTTTAAATTTGAATATTGATATTTTTATATATATTTTGAAATGAATTAATTGAAGTAACATATCTCAAAGTGACCTTTTTTATGAAAATTAATTTGTTTTGAAATATAAACGGTTGTATCCATATAACTTATATGAATATTGATTAGCCTGAAAGAAGGCTAATATTTTGATGGAATTGTATGTACACTTGTGGTAATAAACTCGTGATGATTATTCAGTTTTACATATGAACAATAAATCGGCCTAAAAGAAGACTTATTGTTCGACATGTTATTATTGTTAGTGTTTGATTACTACACCGAGATATCACTTAGAAGTTAATATTTTTGTCCAAAGACTAAATATTAATGGAGTGTTTGGTATCTTGAGATAAGATTACATTTATTTGGATTTTTTATTGTTATTTTCGATTCTTATGTGAGTTTGTTATTTGTTCATTATATTGTTGACAGATTTAGCTACTAGTTTTGCTTTAAACATTACTGCCAACATTAATTCTGTTCATATGGTGAATTACACCAACTTTAAATCATGGCAAGAGAACCTTACTATAATTCTCGAAGTCATGGATCTCGACCTTGTATTAAGGGTTTCTTCTCTTACATCTCTTATAGATAAGAGTTCTGTTGATGAAAAGAGGGACACGGAAAGATGGGAGAAGTCAAGTTGCAAGTGTATGATGATCATAAAGAATGCTATTCGAAAGCATTTAGAGGCACTATATCGAAAACGATAAAGATAGACAAAGAGTTTCTTAAAGATATTGAGAAGAGATGTGCCAAGAATAAAAAGGCTGAAACAAGTATACTTTTGGAAAGTCTCATCTCAATGATATACAAAGGCAAAGGGAACACCAAGGAGTACATCATGAAGATGTCTCATCTTGCTTCAAAGTTGATAGCACTTAAGCTTGACCTCTTTAAGGACTTGCTTGTGCATTTGGTCCTTATATCTCTTCCCACACAATTCAATCAATTCAAGATGAGCTACAACTGCCGAAAGGAGACGGTCTCTTAATGAGTTCATTTTACATTATGTGTAAGAAAAGACAGAAAGTACTCATTTGGCTAATGCTTACAACGACAAAGGGAAGAAAAGGAAGAAGGCTAAGGAAGCTACAGTTTTGGCACCTCAAAAGGAACAAAAGAAACTAGATGATTTGAAAAGCACTGGTTGTTTCTTTTATAGAGCTGAAGGATATAAGAAGCAGCATTGCACCAACTATTATGCTCAGTGTGCCAAGAAACGTATACCTCTTAAGTTGGTTTGTTTGGAGGTTAATTTAACTTTGGTACCTAGACACACATGGTGAATAGATTCTGGTACAACAACTTACATTAATGTATCTATGCAGGGTTGCCTGAGTTGCTAAGAGCTAAGTGATAGTGAAAGATACATCTTTGTAGGCAATGACAAGAAGGTCAAAGTTGAGGCAATAGGAAAATTTAGATTATTATTAAAAACTAAATTTTATTTAGAACTCAATGAGGCATTTATTGTACTGTCTTTTAGATAGAATTTTCTTTTTATTTCTGCTTTGGACAAATCTGGTTATTTTTATTCATTTGGGAATGAAAATTTTAGTTTGTTTCATAATTCAAAATTAGTTGCTTCGGGTTCTTTGTCAAGGTACGACAATCTTTATTTAATTGATATAATTGCTTTATTTAGTTAATCCCTGCAATTAAGTACACGAGGTATAAAGAGAAAATTAACTAGTGAGAATTCAGTTGTGTTATGGTATAAGAGATTAGGTCATATCTCCAAAAAGAGAATAGAGAAACTTGTGTCAGACGAAATTCTAGATCCCTTAGATTTTATAGATTTTGATGTTTATGTTAACTATATAGAGGGAAAACAAACCATGAGAAGAGATTTAAAGCCAACAACACTTTGGACGTCTTAGAACTTATACATATGGATATTTTTGGGCCATTCTCTACGGTTTCTTAGAATGGTCAACAATTTATAACATTTGTAAACGATTTTTCTACATATAGCTACATATATCCCATTTATGAAAAATCACAGTCACTATGTGACGACCGGTCTACATGATCGTCACTTAACTTAAACATAATTATAATTTTAACATATTTTAACATAAAGTACTGAAATTACAGAAATAATTTTTTTTCCTCAAATGGATTCTTAACATATAACCTATAAAAGAATAAAAATCCTTTATCAAGACTTAATTTCATAAAGAAAATAATGACTATTTTTCAAAACTTACTTTTGAAAACCTGACATAATAACATTAATTTCTTAAAAGTGATAACAACGTAATTGTAATCATAATTTCCAAAACTTAATCCTTTATATATTTCACAACATCAATTTTCTTAGAATATAATCATGATAATTTTCTCAAAACATTTCCTTTGAACATAAGAATAATTATTTTAAAAATCACTTTCTTTAAACATTTCTTTATGTAAATAAAACTATTTTAAATGAATTTTAAATCAAATGATAGAATAAAATCATATTAAGTGCTTTTTAAAACTTCCTTAAAACTATTATAACAATTTCTCAAAACATAATCGTCTAAACTTTAATTAATAAATTCATAAATCATATTCATAAAGTTCTTTGTTTTAAAATGTTTTTCGTAAACGTTTTTCGTTGAACATTTTAAATACATTTTTCATAAAACGTCATTCATAAATCTTATTTTGTATACTATACATATACTTGCTCAATTGTATGGCATGTCTCACTACTGGCCCCATAGTGGTACTATGCCTATTTATTCTTTTACGTCATCTCTGAATCGAATATTGATGTCCTCGTTAATGGTCCAAGCTGGGAAATTCTTTCTGACTAAGTACTCATTCATGTTTCAAAGAAATGTCTTGACATCATCACCTTTGGTAGTAATTCTTTGAGGAAGACTACATTCTCGTGACCCTTGCGTGTCCTATTTATGACTTCCTTTATTCTCATGGCAAAGTGTAGAGTATTGTCCATCCGCCTGTAGAATCATTTTTTGTGAAGATCTACTTGTATGCTGCATGAGGGGCGGTTTTGGTCATGGGTTAGTAATTAAGCTGTGAAGAACTTACAGCTCCTTTTCTTTCCTCTCTTTTTCAAGACTTCACAGCTTAATTACCAACCCATAACCAAAGCCACCCCTCATGCAGCATACAAGTAGATCTTCACAAAAGACAGTTCTATAGGCGGATAGACAATACTCTACACTTTGCCACGAGAATAAAGGAAGTCACAAATAGGACACGCAAAGGACATGAGAACGTAGTCTTCCTCAAAGAATTACTACCAAAGGTGATGATGTCAAGACATTTCTTCGAAGCATGAACGAGTACTTAGTCAAAAAGAATTTCCCAACTTGGACCACTAACGAGGATATCAATATCTGATTCAGAGATGACGTAAAAGAATAAATAGGCATAGTATCACTACGGGGCCAATAGTGAGACACGCCATACAATTGAGCAAGTATACGTATAGTATACAAAATAAGATTTATGAAGGACGTTTTATGAAAAACGTATTTGAAATGTTTAACGAAAAACGTTTACGAAAAATGTTTTAAAAGAAAGAACTTTATGAATATGATTTATGAATTTATTAATTAAAGTTTAGCTAATTATGTTTTGAGAAATTATTATAATAGTTTTAAGGAAGTTTTAAAAAGCATTTAATATGATTTTATTCTATCATTTGATTTAAAATTCTTTTAAAATAGTTTTATTTACATAAAGAAATGTCTTAAAGGAAGTGGTTTTTAAAATAATTATTCTTATGTTCAAAGGAAATGTTTTGAGAAAATTATCATGATTATGTTCTAAGAAAATTGATGTTGTGAAATATATAGAGGATTAAGTTTTAGAAATTATGATTACAATTATGTTGTTACCACTTTTAAGAAATTAATGTTATTATGTTAGGTTTCCGAAAGTAAGCTTTGAGAAATAGTCATTATTTTTTTTATGAAATTAAGTCTTGATAAAGGATTTTTATTCTTTTAAAGGTTATATGTTAAGAATCCATTTGAGGAAAAAAAAAATTATTTCTATAATTTCAGTACTTTATGTTAAAGTATCTTAAAATTACGGTTATGTTCAAGTTAAGTGACGGCCACGTAGGCGGGTTGTCACAGTTGGTATTAGAGCCGGTATTCTGCCATCCTACTTCATGTCGTCACGCGCCTGCTTGACCTTAGTCCATGTAAGTTATGTTAACTAAGTGTAAAGAATAGTTCAAGAAAATTACTATGGTTATGTTTCAAGAAGTCAATGTTATGAGTTATATAAAGGATCATACTTTTAGAAATTATAGCTATGTTAAAACGTAATGATTATTATTATGTTATTATCACATTTAAGAAATTTATGTTATTATGTTAGGTTTACAAAATTAAGTTTTAAGAAATGATTGTTATATCTTTAAAAGTTATATGTTGAGAATTCTTTATCAATAAGAATTCGTTTATTATTAAGATTTGGAAAACAATTGTTACTACCTTTAAGGTTTCATAAAGAGGATTCTATAGTGAGAATCCAATTAAAAAAAAATATTCTGAAATTTCTCTATCTTATTCATAAGTATGTTTAAGTTCATGATAATGTTTAAGTTAAGCGACGACCACGTAGGGAGGGTCGTCACACACTAGATGTGTTCAAAAATTATAAAGCTGAAGTTAAAAACCAACTTAGCAAAAGGATCAAAAGCGTTAGATTTAATTGTGGTGGTGAGTACTATAGCAAATATGACAGTTCAAGTGAACAACATCCAAGGTCGTTTGCTAAATTCCTAGAGGAATGCAGAATCATCCCACTATACACCATACCAGGTTTGCCCATTATGATCTCTCATTCTACCTTACCAATATCACTTTGAGGAGAAGCGCTTAAGACTGCAACATATATCCTTAACAAGGTTCCAACTAAAGCAAATGCCAAAACCCTTTATGAACTTTGGACGAGCAAGAAGCCTAGTTAAAACACTTGTATGTTTAAGGATGTCTAGCTGAGGTAAGGCCTTATAGGCCTAATAAAAGGAAAATAGACCCAAGGACGATGAGTTGCTATTTTATTGGAAACTTTGAAAGATCCAAAGGTACAAATTTATATAGTCCTACGACTGAGTCAATTTTTGAGAAGGGAAATGCCTGGTGTTTTGAGGATGTCAAGTTTGCAGGGAGAGACAAGGTTAGGGATTTTGTCTTTGAAGAAGAATATGTTGATATTCCCACAACTGTTATTGACATTGATCAGGTTCCTATTCCTGATATTGTTCAAGAAGTAGATCCAATTAACACAATACCAGAGAACCTCTCATTCAAGAAATTTTTCCAAAAGAATAAACTTTACCACCTCAATAACCCATGCCATTAAGTAGATCCACTAGAGAAAGGAAAAGTATGGTGTCAGATGATTATATTGTATTTTTTCAAGAATATGAGTTTGGCATTGGTGTGGTGGAAGATGCTCTAATCAACTTCCATCAAGCCATAGAAAGTTTTGAATCTCAAGAGTAGGTTGATGCCATGAATAAGGAGATAAAGTCCTTGAAGGACATAATGTTAGGATCTTGTCCCATTGCCTGAATGAGTAAAACCCATTGGCTATAAATAGATATTTAAGACCAAGAGGGATTCAAAAGGCAATGCAGAGAGTTACAAAGCTCATCTTGTTTTTAAAGGCTTTACACAAAAAGATGGCATTGATTATAAAAAAACCTTCTCTCTGGTTTCCTCGAAAGATCTTTTAGGACAATAATGGCCCTTGTGGAGCATTTTGACCTTGACCTTCATCAAAACGATGTTAAGACTGCGTTTCTTAATGGCAACATTGATGAAATAATCTAGATATTGCAACTGGAAAACTTTGTGTTGGGAGATGTAAAGAAGATGGTTTGCAAGTTGAAGAAATCTATCTATGGACTTAAGCAACCTTCTCGTTAGTGGTATTACAAATTTCATCATCTCGGTCAGTTTTAAGATGAATGTGGTTGATGATTGTATATACCACAAGTTCAGTGGGAGTAAGTATATTTTTTGGTTTTGTATACAATGACATTTTGCTTGCTAGTAATGATATAGGCTTATTGCAAGAAACTAAGATATTTCTATCAAAGAAATTTGAGATGAAGAATCTTGATGACGCCACTTTTGTGTTGGGTATAAGATACACTAAGATTACTCTTGGGGTATTCTTGTATTATCACAAAAGAGATATTTTAAAAAGGTTCTCAAGAGATATGGTATATAAGATTACAAACCAAGTGTTACCCCTGTGGCTAAGGGAGACAAGTTTAGTCTCAATCAATGCCCTAAGAATAATTTTGAGATTCAAAAAATACAGAAGATTCTTTATGGGTTAGTAGTAGGAAGTCTAATGTATGATCAGTTTGTATGCATCTGTATATTGCGTACATTACTAGGATGTTGGACAGATACATAAGCAATCCTGGAAAGGATCACTAGATAGTAGCGAAGCGAGTCTTGAGGCATTTACAGAGAAAAAAGGACTACATGCTCATTAGAGGTTGGATTAGCTTAAGAACGTTAAGTATACTGACTTCGATGACGCTGGATGTCAAGATAGTATGAAATCTACGTCGGGCTATATCTCCTTTCTAGCTGAGGGTGTTGTCTCTTACAAGAGTACTAAATAGTTTCTTATAGCCTTTTCTAGCATAGCTACAGTGTTCATAGCATGCTATAAGGCATCTAATTATGCAATATGGCTATGGAATTTTGTCATGAGACTACACATAGTGAAAAATATTAAAAGACCACTTAAGTTATTTTGTGACAATAAGTCTAACGTTCTGTATTCTAACAATAACAAGACCTCGACGAAGTCAAAACATACAGACATCAAGTTCCTAATTGTTAAAGAAAGAGTTTAGAGTAGACAGTTGTCTGTAGAGCATATCGACACAAACTCTATAGTTGTGGATCCACTTACTATGGGATTGCCACCCAAAGTGTTTCATGAGCATATTGCTTGTATGGATGTTATGTCTTTTAAGGGTTTTTAGTTTTAGTGGGAGTTTGTAATTTTAGATGTGTTTCTAATATAGACACTTTTCAATTATTTTAGTTTGTGGATATTTTTGAGATTATTTCGGTATAAATAAAGTTTCAGTTTATTCACACTCTGATTTTACCATGGTTTGATCTCACTAAGATTTAAAGGTGGACGAGTTGGAAATAAGCATGTTGAGATGACATTGTAAGAAATTTCCATGCTACGCATCCATGCTTGATCTTTATTATTAGTTATATTGGTATATGTGATTATTGATGTGTTTAGTTACGATATATGTAACGAAGATTGCCTTGGTCTTATATTGATATGGTTAATGGACAAGAGTGTTAAGATGCATACAATTTAAATAGCAGAATTCATGAGTTCATAACATATAATTTACATATATAAAGTTATATATATAGCCCAAGGTGGGAGATTATTGGAGTTAAATCTAATTATGGGCTAATATATTAAATAAATGTATATTATATGCCATCAAATAGGGTTTGTCCAATTAAAATGATCAATTTGAATTTTGGGCTTTTAGTGCATCGTCAAGTGTAGGCCTCCTATGTTAGAGACCAAAATCTAATTATTGATATTATGATGGGCTAAATTGGTAATTAAGGATAGCTGTCAAGGTTTGCAGTTATATAAAGAGGTTGTGGTCCCTTAGTCAGTATGTACGTTTTCTTCGTGTCAATTATCTATAAAGAGCTTATAGAAACATTTTCTAAAGGAGGACTTATATATCAGACTTGGAAGATTCTCAATCTACAGACTCAAGAATCACATTCCAATCCATGAATTTAGGTTAACTTCTACATCTTATTAATTCTCTCTGTGATTTAACATGAATGATTTGGGTTTGATAATGGTTTTCATCTAAGATTAAGTTTTCTAACAATCTCCTCACGCCCATACTCAACTCCTTACGAGGAATTCAGTGAGATCATAGGTGGAATGATAAGGAAACCTGACCCATCCTTTCATCTATTAGCATTCAGAGAGCTCAAGTTACAACGGTCTAAGCTATATTCAATAGGTACACTAAGAGGCATAATTACCACCTCACTATGTATGAGGAAAATCAATCACCGGATGATAGGAGAGAGAGCCCTGCTAGGTCATCCTCTTGCACCATACCACCACCACCGATGGTATATAAAAACAAAATTAGTATCATTGATACCGCTCCGAACATGGCGTACAATTCGTTCAGTTAGTCATTCTAACGACTGTGAAGTTTTCAATCAAATTCCCATTGGTATAAAATTGGATTCAATACAATCAATGAAATCAGACGTGCGCTATGCGTTAATTACAATTAAATTTGCACTATTCTGTGTATAACCTTTAGAAGAGAACAATGCTCTCATAGCAAGACAAACTCTATCAAAAGAATACACACAAACTAAAAGTTTGACGGTGAACAAATTCGACGCAAAATATTCACTGCACATTTTGTTTTTTCTTGCCAAGTAATTTAGGGGGCGTTTGGAAATTCAAATTTGAGCCCAAACTTTAAACCTAACACAATATAGCAATTTAAATTTTGCAAGAAAAAACACTAAAGCAAATTTTGTTTGAACCAAAACTTCGGTGCAAACCAAGTCCTTAAACGGGGACTTAAGGACCGCACCAACATGTTTTGAGGTTCAAGAATAATTTGATGGTCATAATCCTTGTTTAATCAAATACAATCTAACATCTTAAATATCACATAAAACTTTCATTCAGTGTTAAGGGGAAAGAAAGATTAATGATATTTATACCTGAAAGAGTAGAAGAGGATTGCATATGAACAACATGAATTAGAAAAACAACTTGGCCCTTTGAAAGAATATTCTTTTCAGTCCATTTGAGAGCAGCTTGACTTCCTTTGTCCTTGTCTATAGCCACAGCTACCAATCCATTCCCTACTTTCTTTAGATCATTTCTTTTTGTTTGCCACATACTTTTTCTTCTTTCAATCTTCTGAGCAAAAGAAAGAAGAAAAAGAAAAAGAAAAAAGAACAAGGACAAAAATATCCATAGAGAATAAAATCTCTATAACATAATACATGATCAAGGAACTTCACCATAAAAAAAAAAAAAAATCAAGCTTTTACTATTTTCTTCTATTTTCTTTGTGGAAATAGAAGACCAACTGAATATACGTTTTCAGAGCCAACTTAACTGCCCAAGGTTCTCCTTAAATCAAGGCCCCTTATTATTAGGATTAGCGAAGGAGGCAAATAGCACAATTTGGGCCTTTTTTCAGCTGAAAAAAAAGGCATTATTTAGATCTTATATTTTTAAAAATCTGTTTTTTTTTTTTTTTTTGTGCAAACAATTCTTGACAAGCACCAAATATTTATTATTTTTATTTTTTACATATATATAATGTTAGCTCTTCTCAGAATTTGAATACAACATTTCAAATTTTGGTGTTCTATATCTTTGGATACTTTGCCAAACTTGCAAGCGGACCGTTGGGGGACATCAGTGCATTTTTGTTCTCATAAATTTGAGCTATGGCACTACTATTGCCAATTGACCATATCTGTTTGGTTCGTGAGAAAGTTTGAGATTTCTAACCCAAAATAGAAAAAGAAAGGAGAATAAGAAATTTTGGAAATGAATTGTCTGTTTGCATCCAGAACCTAGTGCATCATCATCTTCTCCGGTGGTGGTGGCAGGTGGATACAGTTGGGGTTCGGTTTTTTTAATCGATGGAATTTAAGGATTTCAAAATTTTTTTTTTGAAATTAACTCTTTTAAATCAATGTAAATATATGATTGATTAAACTAAAAACCTAACATTTTCATAAAATAAAAGTAAAAACGAGAAATTGCAACAAATAAGCTAAAATGATATTGCAATAAAAATTTTGATAACTTAAATAAATAGATCAAATTTTTCTAAAATTTCAAAAATACTCTCCTTCTCTTCTCTCTCCTAACTCTGGAGGTCTTCTCTGTACTAGCTCTAGCAACGCAGCTGCTCCTCGCGCGACTCCAGCAACGACTCCGGCGATCTTGCTTTCTTCCGACGCTTGCTTCCAGCACGAATCCCGCAACAAAGCTTCTCCCTCCGCAACTCTGACACTTGCTTTCTTCGATGATGAAGACTGCTCTAGGCGATGCCACTATTCTCTCGACGATTGAAGTTTCGCCATCTCCCTGGCCATTGGCGGCTCGCAATTCTCGGATGGCGATTAAAAGCTTGCGATCTTGGATGGTGATTGGCCCCGAGCTTTGATGGTGGCGAGGTTGTGCGGCGACAGATACTCTGTCTGTGTTGCATTGGTGGAGGCCAAGTTGGGCGATGGAAGTATTTTTTGGGAGATATCATTTCTCTATGCGGGAGAAAGAGAGAGAAAGAAGGAGGGGTAAGGGCATGGCAGCTGCGTTTTTCAATTTAGGTGTTTTAGTCATTATTTTATTTAATTAATGCATATTCAAAATTAAATGAGTTATTTATCAACTATTTTAATATTTTGATCTATTAATTTTTATTCAACTATTAATCAAGCCTATTTTCCTCATTGTCCCGGTACAAAAAAAATAACATTTTTTACAATAAAAAAATATTAAATAAATAGATAAATTTATATTTACTGAGTTAAAAATTAGAAAATTAGCAATTGATTAATTATTAACTAATAGTAAGTATAAGTAAATACAATATTTACCAAGTAGATTAAAAAGTTTGACCATATAAGTGATTTATTAAGTAAACACAACATATGTCAAGTAAATAAGAAAGTTACCAAGTAAGACCTGCCAAGTAAATAAAAACTTTTGACAATATGCAATTTATCAAGCAAATACGCGACGTATGAGGTAAAGCAAATACAAAATGTTCTAAGAAAATAGATGAATCCTTAATACGTTTTTGGACGTTCTTTCTTTTTCTTTTAATGATAAATGTTTTCATTAAAAGAATATTTATCTATTTCTTGATTCAAAAAATACAATACTTATCCTAAATTTAGAATAAACTGATAAAATTTTTTAATCGTAAAATTAAAAAGAGAGGTGGTCACAAAATTTGTAACTACATTAATATGCCTTGGTCCCACTTTTTGAAGAATCAGCGCGTGGTGAAAGAGGCGAAGTCGGAGAAGAAGACCACCTTTGGCCGAAGCTAAAGGAGATAGCAGAGTCGCTCTTCTGTAGCAGAATTGGCGCCAACGAAAAGTGCAAACTCTGACGGTCTTTCATCACAAACCAACATCTCTCGTCAGTCCTCACCAACTTAGCGGCCGCTGTTGGTTTGACAAAATCGAATTTGAACTTGAACAAACACGCGTATATTGTAGCATAATGGATTTTCAATATATACTCTCATGTTGCTATATAAAAAAGTAATTATCAAACAATTTCCAAAACGAGAAATAGAACCTGATCATAGAAACATGGAACCAAAAGAGATAAAAACAGAAGCAGAATTCAAGAGAAAATATAAAAACTTAAAAGAAGAGAAAAAACGACTGCTCAATATTCAACTGTGAATTGGCATAACAATGTAAAGCATTTATAGAGATCTAAGCTAATTAAACGATAATGACTAAGCAAATCTAAATTTAGAATTACATAGCTAAATACAAAAACAAATCCTAGCAAATAACTTGTTGAAAAATGGCTTGAGAAAACCATTTTGTAGTACCATTTTGAGCCGTGCCGGCTTAAGCTATAGGCAGCTTAAGCAACGCCGTAAGGTCCCACAACTTGCAAAGCCCTAAAACTTTTAAAATAATTAGACTATATTTAAATTATATTAAAACTTAAATAATAAAAAATATTATATTACGAATTCCTTTTTTTCACATTATCTTGAAACATCATTTGAGCAATAAAAAAATTGAAATATCATTTCTCATTGTTTGAAGTACGATACTTGGTTTTAGAAACGTTTGTCTACAAAAGAGTGAAAACGTGGTCGTGGTATGAGACGTATATAAAAAAAAAAAAATCTCAAAACTTTTGTAACTCATGCTATAGATTATATTAATTCAACGATAAATAAATATAGATAAAGCTCTGCTTGCCTGGACGAAGAGAAATGATTGGGAAAGTCAAATTGCAAAGACATTCTCTATAAACAAAACCATCGTTTTACTCACCTAGTCCTTGGCAATGGATAGACAAACATTCTTAATTAAAGATTTTGCACTTTAATTCAATAACTAATTATATGTTACTAACTTTTTTAATTATTATCCTTAAATATTATCCTCTTGTCTTGTGTACATTATTTAAAGTCATATAGATAATTATAGAATTTTAATAATATTCATAAAGTATTCAAAATACATACATGTAAATATAAATGAATAAATTCACTGTATTTATCTATAGATATGTCCTTTTTAAAAGATAATATGTTTTAAGGGCATATATCATAATAATATCTAACTTGCCTTAAAGCAACTCAACACTTTTTGGTATATGCTTTTACTCTTGTGGTTTCTTGGCCCTTTGATATTAGCAATTGCACCACTATTATCACATTATAGTTTAATCAGCTTATCCATGTCTAGAATAACTTTAAAATTAGTCAAGAATTTATGGAGCTAGACTACTTTCAATGATGCTTGACAAGCAACTACATATTCAGCTTCCATTATCAAGTTAGAAATACATTTTTGTTTCACACTCCTCCAAACAATAGCTCCACCACTAAGAGTGAATTTGGAACCTGAGATTTACTTTCGATTATCCTGATAAGATTGAAAATCAAAATTTGTATTCTTTGAGAGACAAATCTCCACCAGAATACGTAAGCATATAGTTTCTTGTTCTTTAAAGATACTTGAGAATGTACCTTAAAGCTGTCCAACGACCAAATCCTAGATTGCATAGGATACATTAGGCTTCCGACTACCAATACATAAGGGAAATGTCTCCTACCTTCTTCCTCTTGAAGAGTTTTTAGACATTGCTCTTTAGAGAGATGAGTACTAGGCCTAGAAGGCAAATTCCATCTCTTAGAGTTATGCATCCCATTCTTGACACGCACCTTGTCTATGTATATAGCCTAAGACAATGTCAATGGCTTTTTCTTATGATCCTGTATGAGTTAGATCCTAAGAACGTAGCTCGCCTCTCCAAAATCTTTCATTTAGAATCAGCTGCCTAACCATTCCTTCACTTGTGACATTGATTCCTTTTTATTCCCAATGAGTCGGATGTTATCTATGTAAAGAAGGCCACCTTCTTTTCTCTTATGCACTTGTAGATGCATAGTATATCTAGGTTTTATTCAAAACCATAAGACTTCATAGTCTTATCAAACTTGATGTTCCATGATCTAGAAGCCTACTTCAATCCATAAATAGACTTTTACAGCTTGCAAACTTTCTACTCATGGGCTTCAGCTACAAAACCTTCTAGTTGCACCATATATATACATTTATCAAGATAGCCATTTAGAAACACTGTCTTGATGTTCATCTGTCAAATTTCGTAATTGATATGCACAGCAATGGATAAAAGTATCCAAATGGACTTAAGCATAGCAATAGGGGAGAAAGTCTCTTCATAATCAACTCCCTCCTTCTAGGTATAACCCTTGGTTACTAGCCTAGCTTTGAAAGTCTTCACTATTTTGTCACTCATCTTTTTTCTCTTGTAGATCTATTTGCATCTAATGGGTTTCACTCCTTTAGAAGGATCAACAAGCTCCTATACTAAGTTGGAATGCATAGATTTCATCTCTAGATTTATAGCTTCTAGTCATTTTACTTTGTTAGAATCTTCCATTGCTGACTTATAAGTCAATGGATCTTTCTCAACATCGCTCACATCAACTTGATGTACTTCTCCTCAATAGCAAGCCGGTAATCTAATTTCCCTCCTACTATGACAAAGCATTGGAACACTCTAACTAGAAGTTGTGGCCTCTTTGATTTCTTGTTTCTAACTAGCTCGTTGACAACTATTGTCGGCTGTGCTCTGATCTGATTGGCAAGTAACTCCTCCAGAACAACTTTGCTCCTTGGTTTGAAATCCTTCATATAGTCATGCTTAAAAAAGTGGCATTTGTAGATACAAATACATTCTTATCTTGATGACTATATAATAAACTTCCTCATGTACCTTAAGGATAACCTATAATCATGTAGACTATCAAACGAGGTTTCAACTTCCTAATCATAACCTTTAGCTCATGTGCTAGATACCGCAATATACAGATGTGCCTCAAACTAGTTTTCAGCCATTTCACAACTTTAAAGGTGTTTTAGGTATAGACTTAGATGGAACCACGTTTAGAATATAAACTATGGTTTTTAAGGCATATCCCTAGAAGTATGTAGGAAAGGAAGAATAACTTAACATTGATCTCATCATGTCTATTCGTGTTCGATTTCTCCTTTTGACAACACCATTTTGTTGTGGTGTTCTAAGTGTGGTGAGTTGCAAGCTTTCCATCAAATGGTATGTAAACTTTGTGTTCAGATACTCATTACATCGATCCAATCGAAGCACCTTTATTTGCTTTCCTAACTACTTTTTTGCATTCCTTAAACTTTCCAAAAGTCCCTAATTTCCTTTGCATTCGGTACGTATAACCATATCTAGAATGCGACAAAATTTTCATATCCACTACTTACTTGGACATTTAAAAGTCCACATACATTAGTATGTATTAACACAAAAGGTTCTTTGGCTCTTGTATCTTTAGCTGAGAAAGGTCTCTTGATAATTTTACCTTCCAAACAAGATTAACAAACTAAAAGTTCACTAATCTTTAGTTCCCTCAAAGGACCATTCTTTATTAGTCTTTCTTAGGTTAATATGTCCAAGTCTAAGAAGCCATAGAAATATGTCATTGTTATGAGAAATCGTTTGCCTTTTATTTTTGGGTTCTGCGATATTGAACATTTCAATGCTAAGCAGTGGTTTAGGACTAGGTTTAAGAAAAAATAAACCATAGTTGAATTTTCGAGAACATGCATTTAAACCATTCTTTGAAATAGAAGCAATTTCATTAAAAGAAACTTTAAATAATTGTTTATTTAATCTAACAATGGAAATAATTTTTAATGATTACTTTCAAAACTAGGAATAAAATAAGTATTGTTTAAAAAACTAAATAACTTCTTGTAAATAGAATTCCAACGTCTCTCACTATTTTAGTTGACACGCTTGCTCTAATTCCAACAACCATCGTATACTCTCCATTGGCAAGCTTGCAAGAAGAACTAAGACTCTACAAAGAAAAACAAACATGATTAGTTGCTCCCAAGTCAACTACTCAGGTTGAGATCTTATTCTCTACAACATATGTTTCTAAAACTTGTAAATCAAATTTACCTTGATCTATCTTCTTCTTTAGCTCCTCAAGATACTTTTTGTAGTTTCTCTTCCAATAGCTTGGTTGATCACAGTGGAAAAACTTTCTCTTAGCCTTAGTGTTGGAGCTGGTCTTTTTACTCTTGTCAACATTCTTGGGCTTCTTCTTGTCCTTGTTCGACTTAGGCTTCCCAACATTCTTGTTCTTCCTCTTGTTGCTCTTGAAAGAAATGGCTTTAGTAACATTTGACTCACTAATCTTTGCACAGTGAATAGATTCATAATTCTAGAGCTTGTTCAACAATTGAGTGACCCCCATGTGCACGTTGTTCATGACGTTGTTAGTCTTGAACATCTAGAGGGCAGAACTTAGACTTTCTAAAATCATAACCATCTATGTTCCTTCATCTATGGTTGCTCAATTAAGCTCTTCATCATAAAGATGATTTATCATGTTGAGCACGTGGAAACAAATGGAAGTGTCTGGCTTCATGTTGCTGTTTATGAACAACTCCACAGCATCAAGACAAGCCTTTTTGTATAATTTGCAAAACATGCCATCCAATGACTACATTACCTCATAAGTAGTCTCTAAATCCTCACGCTTCTTATGAAGCACTTCAAACATTCTAGCCAATAGATAGCAGGTTTCTAGTTGGCCTTTTGCCAACGAGTATAGGCTTTTGGCTCTGCTACTCTAGCATTGCCTTATGGGACTGCAGGACACTCCTTCAAGTAGATGAACTTGTAGTCATCGTTTTTGAGCATTAGGTTCATGTTACTTCTCCATTTGAAATAGGTCTTGCCAGTTAGTTGTTTAAGTATGTGTAGGTTGACAATAGGACTAGACATATTGCTAAAAAATAATAAATAAACATTTAATTTGTGTGCATGAATATCATAAGCAAATAATATATGGTTTTAAGATAGTAAAAATGATGCATAGATTCACTTGAAAAATAAATAAAACATGTTTACTAATTTTAGCCAATGATAATTTGATTCGCCACAAATAATGTTCTACTGTAGTGTAGATCAGACTACTTGTAAATCAAACCAAGACATTCTAAATTAATAAATATTCAAAATATCTTATATTTTCAACATTTATTAACTACCGTTATTTTGGTCAAAAATGCAATTAATATTTAATTATATCTTTATGAGCGTAACCTACCGTTTCAAAAACTTTGAATTGTCACTGTAGGGTAGGTCAAATTAGAAATACATCCAAAATTTTATCGCTAGGAAGAACAACCTTGCATCAACTCAAATGGACATCCTCTATAGAGAAGATGAATTCAGCCATCTCGAGGCTCCATTTGAACCTTTTAGTGTTAAAATAATAATGAAGACTAGTAAGTCATATTGTCATATAACCTTTTCCTATTCAATATTTTGTAAATACATATTTTATTTGTAAACCAAATATAAACATTTTATATTTCTAGATATATGAAAATCTCAAAATTTAATTCTTAAATCAATTTCATATAATAATACTATTTTGCAAATTAAATTTGTAATTTTTTAATTAATTTAATCTCATTAAATCAATTTAGAGCTTATATTACATATCTATTATTAAAACAATTTTAATATTATAAATAAATGCGTGCGTATGCATGGCACATAACCGAGCGTGAAACCCTACACTAGGGTTTTTGGCTCGCAAACCAGTGCTACAACGCTGATTTTGGTGCTGCGGTGCTAAGCCCATTGTTAGCACGCATGCCTCCACATCTAGTCTGGCGTTGCAATGCCAAATATTGGCACCGTGGTGCTAGGTCCTAGGGCTAATTGCTCTGTTTCTTTTTCTTTTCAACGGTTTCTAAAACCATCGAACTCATACCATCTCATGGTCAATAGTTTCAATTCTTCAGGCCTTCATTAGGGTTCAGGGTCTTAAATAATCTTCCGACTTCGATATTACAATAATATTTAAATTGCAAAAAAATAAATTACAAAAAAAAATTCCTAACCCTCAATTACAAGTGAACATTAATTCTAATAAAAATAAAATTATGACAATAAAAGAGATACTCAGAACCATATATTTAATGATCATATTCACCGTCCATACATTCACCATTCATCGTATGAATATGAATAATATAAACATATATATATTAATGCAAAGTACCTACATATCACACACAAACATAATAGAGAACATATATATTTATTTAAAATCGATTATCTCATAATCAACCGCTTAAATTAATATATTCTATAGCAGCTCTGATGCCAATTGTTGGTTTTGGAAAACATTTTTCACAAAATAGTGGAAACTTGGCTATGGCGCAGAATGTATATAATAGAATTTTCTTAAAACTTTTACAAATCATGCTATAAATTACACTAATTTAATGATAAATAAATATATGTATAAAGTTTTGTTTACCCGAAGAAAAAGATGATCGAGAAACTCAAAAGGCAAAGAGGTTCTCTATAAACAAAACCATCACCTTTCTCGCCTAGTCCTTGACAATAGATGGACAAAGGCATGGGCGTTGTAGGAATTAAGGGCTTCTAAGGATCACTTGACTAACTTTTAGTCATTAGTAAATCTCAACATATGAGCAAAACAAGTCTCAAAATGAAGAACTTTTTTTTTCTCTCTTTCTTTCTCTTCACGCCTATAGAAGGTGCTTTTACTAGAGTGTTCCCAATCTCTCCAAAACTCACAAGTATTTACTAAATGAATAGAGAAAGGCTCTATTTATAGAGGATGAGAGACCTAATTAATTTTAAAAAGTTTCTTTTTTTAAGTTAATATCACTTATTTTCATTAAAATAAAAGATACAAGTTTCCCTTTCCTATTACTATGATAGGCGCTAGACTAGAGGGATTTTTTGTACATGTGGTGCCAACATCTAAACAGTGCAGATGGGAATACTGCTTGTTACTCAATCTCATTTGTTTCTATGTTTAACTTTCTATATTTGGATTAAGTCTCATTTATACAATAATAGAATTCTAAATATGGAAACTTGGTAATCAAGCTTTAAATTGCACAAAGGACTTTCCTTCGTTACTATGCACACCACACACACAGTGGGACCCTCCCACTGTGTGTTTTCCAAAATTAATATTTTATTATTAAATAATCTTATCATTTAATAATTATAAATTATTCATTAAAAAGTCTTATTATTTAATATAATTAATTTAATTCATGATTAATTTATTTTAAGTGATATTTAATTTAGAATTCCATAATTTTAAATTAATTAATTATTTTAATAATTTCACTTGTCCAAACAGTATTTACAAGGATGGTAGGAGACTCATGAACCCAAAATTTCAAGTTCCAATAAAACCAATATATTAATTAAACTTTTTAATTAATATATTACTCCTTTATTAATTTTAATATATCTCTAATAAATACTTAGAATTGCATTTTTAAAATTATAGATATATAATTACTCATTTCTTAGAGTTATCTATATGATATAGTCATTACATATGAGTCGATCCTCCATAAAAAATTCATAATTAGAGTTAGGAGAAATCCATTAACCTCTCTAACTATTTCTTTATCCTTAAATGTAATTGATTTTCTAATGTATAATAAATTCATGAACTTATTCTCGAATTGAGCGCTTTTATTATTCAAGCTTCGAATAAATACTCAAGAGAATTATATCTGCTTTTTTATTAAAGAAGGAATGGAGTCCATCTTTAAATGTTAATATTATTAGCTACTTACTTCATTACGCTTTCAAAATACAAGGGATAAGATTAGATCCTCGAATCCATACCGAGTAAATACAAAGACATAAATCTATAAGTAGGATTCTGCTAATAATTCAGGATTAAGATTATTTTATATATGAACATCGATCGACGTAATAGAACTTGCTATCTTTAATGAAAATTATTAGCCGTTCATATCATATTATGTCTCGGTCCTTAAAGAGACTATGAACATGCACATTTCTTAACGTCAAATATCATTATTTTGCATTAACATTTATTATTAAATCCTCTAATTAATAGTATTTTTATGTTTATGAGTATTTTAGTGTCTTAGTGTGTAAATGTGTCTAATAATGTGTTTTTAGTGTGTTTTTATGTTTAACAATATATTTAGTGATTTTTAGAATCATTTATATGTGCATTATAATTGTTTAGTTTGTACAAAATCAAAACTATAAAAATAATATTGTGTGATTTTATTTTGAGTTTTAGAATGTCTACAAATAAGTTTCGAGCTTGTAAATATGTTTAATAATATTTATAGTAATTTATAAAAATATTTACAAGTCCTAAATAATATATATGTGTAAAATTATTAAGATTTGTTAATTTTAGAAGTTTTTATTTGTTTGTAATGTATTTTGTGTGAAAAATAAATAGGAGCAAAACGACATCAAAACGGACAAAAATAGACAACAAATGTATAAGAAATAAAAAAAAAATCATTTTTTAAATTGCATGGGCACGTGTTAACCTCTAGACATGCCTATGCCGCTGATGCCAGCATCACACAGAATTCCAAAGAAAGATATGCATTCTAAAGAATGTTGATTCACACGTGAAGAAACAAAAGTGTTAAAAAAATTATTCAAATCAGATTTGCATCTAATTTAAGGCAATGAGGCAGCAATATAAAATGTTCAAAATTCTAAAAAATCCCTAAAATGCCATCTTAGTCATTTGCACAAAAATAATTAAACAAATAAATAAATAAAGTAAAAATTCATGTCAATAGTAGATTTCTTTCTACTATAAATACCCCTCCATGGCATATATTCTTCATTCCTCCTCTTTGTGAGAAATATCTTTCCTCTTGTAAAAAGGTAGTTCTAAGTTTCTAGTTTTGTTTTCTTTAGTTTCTAGCTTAATGTTTTTGTAAAATAGTTTTAAGTTTATGTTATAAAATACTTATGCTTAGTAAAATTATGTGTGTTTTTACCTTCAATATGTCTTTCTAAATTTTCTTTTTTATGAGAAGAGAAGGGGAAATTCTAGCAAAATTAAGATAAATATTTTTAGTTTTTTAATGTTTTCGAAGTTGTTATAATATTAAAATCATTTTAAAAAAAATTATGATTTTTATATTAACTTGGTTAAAACTCATGCAAAATTAAGTTTTGATTTATTGTATACATAGACTGACACGAGCAATGCTTAGAAGCACTTTAATTATTCAGAGATAGGGAATGGTATGATAAATGCTTAACTATAAATTTTAGTTAGTAAATTTTGAAATCATACATATTTGTTAAGAATGGGTTTTTGATGTATTATAGACATGAATTGGCACATTAAATACTTAGTAACTGTTAATTTGTTGTAGATAAAATATGGTATATTGCATACTTCAATAAATAATTATAGAAAAACTAACATATATTTAAGTTAATTGCTTGTATAGAACCTTAATGCCTAGTGTTGTTTAAAATTATTACTCTTCAAAGTCAAATTGCACTTATTATTGTCGTTCCATCTTTTATTTAATTGCACTTATTAAAATTCCATTTACTATTCCAATTTAAGTCACATTTCTTGTTGTTAAAGTTTTAAAAATCACAAAAAAAATTCTAAAAATGAAAAAAGTAAAAAAAGTGTAGACATTGTAAATAAATTGTAAATAATTATCTTTAATCCTCAAATTTTTTAGTTTAAACTAACATAACTAATATATTGGACCTTTGCAATACCTTTTTCCTATGGGATTGGCCTCAGGTTTTATTACTTGAACAACATTATACTTGAGGTTTTATCAAACTTATACTTTTAAATCTAAACATGTTTTTGGCACCGTTGTCGGGGAAACAGACAGACATAAGGACAATATATTAGTATATTATATATATGGTTGGATAACCTACCTTATTGTTATTCTATATTTATATTTCTGCAATAAATTTTTCTTGTACTCAAATTTTCTTTCTAACTTTTATATTTTTAGCACTTTTAACTTTCTAACTATCTAATCTAATTTCTAACTTCTAACTTTTTACTTTTTCTACACTTTCTATTTTTTCCTTTATCTTAAAGGGACAGTTGTACTGCCCGATCCTATTGATATTTCTGTTAATATTTTTGTTTTTGTTAATTTTCTTTGTTTTGTAGGTGCCAAAAATAGCAAAATAAAAAAAAAAGTAAAAAAAAGCCAAAAAGCCAAAAAAGTTACTGTTCACATCTTTTGCATGTTAGTGTCAAGTTACTATTCACATAGGTTAAAACTTTGCTTGTTTTTCTTTTGTGCTTGTTTGGTTTTATATGTCTTAAAAAACTTAAAAATTAAAAATGTTGCGGGAAGTTCATAGAGAAATTATTGTAAATTTTTTCCAACAACATTAGAACCACTTTATAGTGCTTAGTGGATATATAAGAATTTGTTAGATAGGCTTCCTTACCATGGTTTTTCTTAGAATTATTTGTTATAAATTTGTATAGAAAGGTTAAGTCATGAAACTAGAAATTGGGTAGGAAAAGGAGATGGAACCACCACTTTTTACCAATTATAGTAGGCGAAGTGTATTATATGTTGGAAGATATGGTTAAGTATGATTATTGGAGATTGAATAATTCTAAAACCGATTTTAATTTGGAAAATAATTCAACCTTTTTGGAACCTTGGCTAGACATTCAACTTGAAATTTTTGAATCAATCATTGAATTGCAAAATTCATCAGATCCTTCAAATAAGAGGAGCTAGGAAATCCTAAGAAAATGTTTTGAATCCATGAATGGTATGTTGGCAATTGAAGAAAATTTAAAACCTAACTATTTTGAGGAACCTAGTTTAGGAGTAGAATTCTTAGAGATGTTTGAAAAAGAATTTTTAACTGTAGAAGAGACAAAAGACTTGATCTCTGAAAATGAACAATCATTGCCTTTAGTCCTAGGTTCTCAACTTTAGTTGCCATAAGAGTTTACCAAAGACTATTCTTACTAAGATCCTATGTGGCCATCATCTCCTTCACCTTCTCTAGTATCATTCTTATAGACTTACCAAGATTATGAAATGAGTTCAAGTCACACAAGTACAAATATTTCTCATTTTGCCGATATTGAGGGTACAATTACACAGAATCTATATGTAGCCTCTTTTGACAATTTTTATGAAAAAAAATGCTTTTTGATGACTCTTTACGATTTCTTTTATAATGTAATAATTTCAAGTGTCTATTTTACTAAATTGGAAATTTTCTTTTTAAAAATTCATTTAAGTAGCTGACGTTATGGACGATATAATCAAGTTTGATTAGTTGGTACTTTGTATTAATGGCCTTTAGAACCATATTTTAATGAAATTATTAAAATGAATTTTTTTTAGTTTAAGAATTTTTCATAAAACACAAAAAAATAAAAAATTTTAAATAACAAAATTTCAAATCACAAAAATATTTTCTTTTTCTTTGTAAATAATTGTTCATCATATTTATATCACTTATCCTAATTATTATTTGGCGCAACCTAGATTAACCTTTCACATGTGTTAAAATAGTTTTTCTCGTGTCTAAATTGCACCACATTCTTCGTTTATTAAACTGTTCACTGTACATCCAAGCCTAGAATTCTTAGTTCCTTCTCTTAATAAAATTTTCTCTCTCTCTAAGCTCTTGAATTGTATCCACCTTTTTTCTAGATTTTCAAAGTTTTTCCCTAAAGATTTCCAAAAAACCTTCAAAGTTTCTTCGATCTTTAAACACTTTTTTTGAAAATTCTTTAACTTTTCTTGCTTAATCCCGCAAAATCTTCTCAATACTCTCTCAAAAGCACTCAAATCTTTCTCAAAGCTCTCAATTCACTTTTAAGAACCTATTTTTCTCTTATCATGGATACTAAATATTATTACCTAAAGAAATACTTTCCTTCCCTTTCTCAAAAAGAAATTAGGTAGAAGTAAAAAATAGAATTACTCATCTTTGTGTCCTTTCTTGTTTTAAACTTTCAATTGATATAAAAATGTATGTAAAAGGTCTTATTCATCCTAGTGATATCATAAATAAAGATCTCCCTAGGATGGGTGCAAATCTTTGTGCTAGGAAAAGAAGAGCCCGAGCTATAACATCTCAATGTCCTAAGTGTTCTCATTAAAATTATGAACGAAGGTGCAAGTCAAAAGGTTTTACGTCTATAAATAGGGTGGATAAAGATTGGTTTCTAAAGAAAACTTAGATGATTTCAATATCCTCTTATAGACCATCCTAGTGGTTATGTTCAAGGAGCCATTTGTAAACTTTGGCCTTAGTTTCATGCAGAAAAAGAACGTCTAGGGAATCTGACGTTAAAAAACCTAATTGTTTAATTCACAGGAATGTTAGAAGGGAAACAGTCACCTGGTTTGTCGGGTTTTAAGCCAAATTTGTAATGTATTTTTGGTTTTTTTGTGTTTTTATCTTCTTTTAAAAGAATTGTTGAGAAATTATTTGAGACATAAACTTGTTTTAAGTGAAAAATACCAAAATGGCTGAGTAACGGATTTTCTAGATACGTATTTTAATGAACATAGGTTTTCATTCATTATCAAATAAATTTTCATTAAAAATTAAAAAAAGATTTTTGTTGTTTTGATTCTTATAATAGTTGTTTGTTTAATTATTATGTTTGTCTTATTTACTTTTAATATTTTATCTTATTTGTTAGATGCATTATTTGGTAGGTATTTAGTGTGTTGTATATGTTTTGGCTTTATCCTTTTTGGTTAGAAGTTGTGTAGTAATTAATTTTTCAAAAGTTGAATAGTTTTTGTATGGTAAAATTTTCAAAAGTTCCACAGTTGAGTCACATGTATCATATTTGTCCATATGTCTTCACCTACCCTTTTGTCTTCGATCACACTTAATCATGTATTATATCTTATTAGTTGTTAGAGTCTTACTTAGAGTGGTGTAAAAAGTTTTCAAGTCATAAAAAACATAAAATTCTAAAAAAGAAAAGTCTTAGTTTCTGAAGAACCATTATGGAGTCTTTATCCCAATCGTCTTTGAATTTAAAAAATATCTATGTGTTTTGTGGTTTGAATCTAGGAAAGAGTGTTGACTATTTAAATGTTGCATTCCATTTAGGGCAAGTCTTGGCTAAGAAAAAGATAAACCTTGTGTATGGAGGGGTACTCTTGGATTAATGGGAACTGTCGCAGCTGAAGCTAAAGTAGGTTGAGTCCTAGGTATTATCCCTCATTTTCTTGTTCAAGATAATCTTTGTGGTGAAAAAATAGGAACTGAGAAAAGAGTCAAAACTAACTCTGAGCATTTAAAACTTATGATTCGTCACTCAAATGCATTGATTGTTTTATGGGGGGTCTAGAACTCTAGAAGAAATGTTTGTCATAGCTAGTTAGAATCAGTTAGGTATTCTTAGTAAACTACTAGGTGTGCTTAATGTTAATGGTTTCTTTGATGGTCTTTTAAGGTTTCTGGATAATGCTGTAGAATAGAATTTTCTAATATAGTCAGGAAGAAAGATTTTTATTTCTACTCCTACTGTTAAGGAATTGCTTGAAAAATACAAGTTATCACTCTTAAGGCAGACATTGCATCTTCAAAGCTTAGAGGGAAATGTAAACGAGATTTGGATCTCTCCCTAAACTCTTTGATCTTTTAGTTTTATCTGGATCATGTTTGTTTATGTTTATTATTTTTTGTGTGTTTTGAATAACCGCTCTTGTAAATATATGTTGTTACTCTTTCTACTTAATCTTGTTAAAAATTGAGGACAATGTTAAATTTAGGTTGCGAGAGAGGGCTTCTGTCAAAATTTTTCAAGTTTGAGTTTGTTTTTATGTGTTTAAAATGAGACTTGTTCTAAAACCAAGTATATAAAAAACTTAAAACCCACAAAAATTGAAAAATTAAAAAAGAAAAAAAGTTGTGTGTTGTGTGTAAAACTGTTAAGATTTTTATGTTACTATTAGGATGGCTAAGTGAAGGAAATAATGTTGAAATACATCTCGATTTCTTTCGAGAATGTCATCTTTCATATATTTTCATTTATGCTTGTATTCTCTTTGTTGTGAACATGCATGCATATTTAGAATAGCTGAGTTATGGAGTCTTTAGTATTCTTGAGACGTGTCTAAATTATATTTGTATCATATATCACTTTGTTGAGTTTGTTAACATCTACATCTTATAAAAAAAAACTAAGAATTGAAAAATCTTAAAAAAATAAAAAAAAAAGTTTCAAAAATTTTGAAAAACCTAGAAAATGTTTTGTAAATATTTATTTTCTTTCTTTATGTTTTTAAAGTGCTCCTGTCCAATGAAGAAACATGGTTGTATCATGGCTTGTTATAAGATTTAGATATTATTTAAACTTATGTTTATGTTAGCCGCATATTTAGATTGAATTTTTCTAAAATTTGAGCACTTAATCTTAAACTTTGATTTGTTATACTAATTTAAAGATTATTTATTTTAATATAGTTTGTTTTATTTTTATAAAATCTTATAATTTGTTTGAGTCTCTCTCGAGGTGAAATCCTATATAATACTAAGTTAAGGATATAATTAGGATATCTTTGGATCGTTTGAGTCTTTCAAGTTTGCCTATATAAATTTTATATCCCTAGTTACTCTATTGTGCTTAATGTTCTATTTTCTTTGTCACCTATAAATTTTTAGCTTAGCCTTTTTAATAATTTCATATCCTTTCTCTTTCATTCAAAAGGCGTATGATCGGTTTAGACATATTTTAGGTTATGCTAATCTTATGGAAGGATGGGAAGGGTTATGAAAGAAAATTTGTTTATTTTGTATGTCTATAAATTAAAAAAAATTGAAATAAAAAATTTTTAAAAAATAAAGAATTAAAAAATGAATGAAAAAAAAGAGAAAGGTAAAAAAAAAAAGAATAAAAAATGGATGACAAATAAAAGTTTACTTCAAATCTAGATTTGTTACCTGGGAGATAATTTGTACATTTCAGAGGTTCGAGAATAATATAAGTATATTATGGGTGAATCAAGCTTCAAATTTATCATTTATCTTACCCTTTTACCTTAGCCTTACATTATAAGTCGAATAAAGTCCTAATGGTCCTTAATTTATTGTTATTCTACATTAGTGGATAGAGGAATGAAAAACAAACTTATAAGATTTTGTTAACATAAATAAACTTAAATTAGTGAAATTTTTTTGGTTTATATGCAATGATTAGGAATAGAATAATATACATAGGAAAATCCATCTTAAACATGAATCATACTCTTAAAATAAAGTATAAATTTGAATAATATCTACATTTTACTTTAAGCCATGGTTCTTAAACAAACCTTGAAAACATTCTGCAAGGACTCACAAGCTTTTGAGAAAACAATCATTTGGTTTATTTTTATTTTTTATAGCTTTAATTGCTCGGGACTAGTAATAAGTTGGTTGGAGGTGTGATGTGACTATGAAATTGTACATTTTTTAAGTTAAATATTATTTTTTTCATTAACATTTCTCATTAAATCCTCTAATTAATAGCAGTATTGTGTTAATAAGTATTTTAGTGTCTTAGCGTGTAAATGTATCTAATAATATGTTTTTAGTGTGTTTTTATATTTAGCAATATTTTTAGTAATTTTTAGAATCATTTATGTGTGTTTTATAATTGTTTAGTTTATACATAATCAAAACCATAAAAATAATGTTATTTGACTTTATTTTGAGACTTAGAATGTTTGTAAATAAGTTTTGAGTTTGCAAATATGTTTTATAATATTTATAGTAATTTATAAAATATTCTCAAGTTCTAAATAATATATTTGTGTAAAATTATTAAGATTTGTTAATTTTAAAAATTTTATTTACTTGTATTGTATTTTGTGTGTAAAATAAATATTTTTAAAATTATTATAAATATTTTATTTGTAAAATAATTAATTTTAGTTTGTTTCTTTATTTTAGATTTGAATTTTGGAGGAAAAAGGAGCAGGGCGCCAAAATGCATAAAAATGGACAACAAATGCATAAGAAAAAATGAAGAAAATCATTTTTTAAATTGCATTGACACATATCAACCACCGACGTGTGTGTACCCACGCTGCCTAAGCCCGCATCACACAGGATTCCAAGAGAAGATATGCATTCCAAACAATGCTAATTCCTGCCTGAAGAAAGGAAAAAAAAAACATAAAAAAAAAACTATTCAATCAGATTTGCATTAGATTTAAGGCAATGGGGAGGCAATATAAAGTATTCAAAATTCTAAAAAAATCCTCAAAATCATCTTTGTCATTTGCAGAAAACAATCTAAATAAAATAGTTTAAAAATAATAAAAAATGTAAAAATTCATGTAAATAGTACATTTCTTTCTGCTATAAATACCTGCTCTATGGAATACCTCACTCCTTCTTGTGAATAATTTCTTTACTCTTATAAAAATATAGTTCTAAATTTTTATTTTTGTTTTCTTCGATTCTAGTTCAACGTTTTTGTAAAATAATTTAAAGTTTATATTGTAAAACACATATACTTAGCAAAATTATGCGTGCTTTTACCTTCAATATGTCTTTCTAAATTTTCATTTTGCTAAAGATAGGGGAGACAATTTTGGAAAAATTAAGGTAAATATTTTTAGTTTTTTAATGTTTTCTAAGTTGTTAAAATATCAAAATTATTTTTAAAAAACTTATGATTTTCACATTAAATTAGCTAAAACTCTTGCAAAATTACGTTTTGATTTATTGTAGACATATGCTACCACAAGTAATGCTTAGATACACTTTGATTATTCGTAATGAGGGAATGATAGGTAAGTTCTTAACTATAAATTTTAGTTAGTTAATTTCAAAATCATACATATTTATTAAACATGAGTTTTTGATGCATTATATATATGAATTGGCACATTAAATGCTTAGTAACTGTTAATTTATTATAGACAAAAGATGGCATGTTACATACTTAAACCATATTAATAAATAATTTTAGAAAAACTAAAACATATGTAGGTCAATTGCTAGAATATAACCTTTAATCCCTAGTGTTGTTTAAAATTGTTGTTTCTTCTTAATTAAATTGCACTCATTGTTAAAGTTTCATTTTCTATTTAATTGCACTTATTAAAGTTCCATTTACCATTCTAATTTAAGTCACATTTCTTATTGCTAAAGTTCCAAAAATCACACAAATATCTAAAAATAGAAAAAGTAAAAAAGTGTAAATATTGAAAATAAATTGTAAATAATTAACTTTAATCTTCAAATTTTCAGTTAAAATTAATATAACTGATATAGTGGACTTTTGTAATACATTTTTTCAATAGGATCAACCTCGGATCTACTGAGTTTATTTCTTGAACAATCTTCTACTTGAGCTTAAATCAGACTTACACTTTTAGGCTCAAATTGTAATGACCCGAAAAATTAAAACGCTAATAACTATGATTAATTGATGGTTTTTCCCTCATGATTTAGCTAAGTACTTAAGAAAGTACAAGTTTAGCATTTATTAACACGCATATTTAAAGGTCTTAATAGCCGTAAGACCTTAGAAATAAGTAATGTTGTGAATGCACAAAATTATGTGCTTTATTTATGAAACATGTAATAATGTAATGTTATGATAGTACATTAAAATAATTAAAAATA
>CAMOHE010054723.1:2108-17997 GCA_946598075.1 Artocarpus hirsutus | reverse complement strand
CATCTTTTAAAGCTGTATGTTGAGAATTCATTCTCTGTAAGAAATCATTGTTACTAAGTTTGGGAAATTATTATTATTCCCTCTAAGGTTTCATGTCAAGGATTCCGCAACAAGAATCCATTTAAAAAAAAAAAATTATCCTAAAATTTTGTACCTTATTAATAAGTATGTTAAAGCTACGACCAAGTTAAGTTAAGTGACGGCCACGTAGTGAGGGTCGTCACACAAATGGTCCTACATAATCTCATTATGTATAGTGCATTCATTTAATAACTCACCACATTAACGGTTCGGATAAGACTATTACATTCTTATTGGAATGACTGGTACTAGTAACGCTCACTTAAATATTTTGTACTTTAATTGAATAATTAATTATAATAATTAATTATATATTACTGACCATTTTAATTGTTATCCTTAAATATTATCCTCTTATATACAATAAGTATACATAATATTAACGTTATATAGATAGTTATAGAATTTTAATAACATTTATAAAATATTTAAAATACATACACACGAATATAATAAATAAATTCATTTTATTTATTTATAAATATGACCTTTACAAAATATCATATGCTTATGCTTTAAGGGCATATATCCTACCACAATATTCCTCTCTATATTTAAAACGCTACATGCATGTTATGTTTCTACCTTTTTTTCTTCACATAATATCTTTTCAAATTCTCAAAACAAAAATCTCTTCTCTTCATGATCTTCACAAGACTATAACTGCTAATCTTTTTTCAAAAAATCTTTAGGTTATATTTTTATTATTCATTTCTTGCCTGCTTGCTAATTAATTCTTTTTAGAATTTTATATTAGCTATTTTACTTTATGTTTTTGTTGTGTTGTGTTGAGTAGGTTTTCATACACGCCTAAGTTATGAATTAATATGTCTAAGAGAAATTTTGCATCAGAGTATGACAAACTTGAGTAAGAAAAAAAAAGAATAGAAAGTTTGATTCAATCTTGAGAAAGATCACTTGAAAAATTTTTCTTACAAATAATAAGAGATGAAATAAAGACAAATGACTTAATTATGTTGTCCGTTGAAAAAGATTTGTTGGATAAGCTTAAATACAAAGATCCAATTAATATTTTTCTTCTCAAAAGATAACAAATAAATGAATTGTTGAATAGATGTTTCTTTATTTATATGTTTTTGTATGTGTTTTGTTATCTTCTCAAGCTACCTTCAAAATCATGCAAGCATAGAAATAGATGTATAGTTGGTATAGAAACTTTAATTGAGTTTTAATATTGTATTTTTAATGACAACATTTTTTATTTGGTTATAATCTTATTTTTTGTTAATTGAATGATAACCAGATTGTTTTTCCATTTTAAGGTAGAATATTGTATTAAAAAAAATACTACTACAGTTAATTCATGAGGTGACGTTTTCTAGTAAACTATCGTCTTAAGTAACAAAGCACGGAGAACTTCATGTTTCAGATTTTTGTGCATCACATTAGACGATAGTTTTAGAGAAAATACCTCATAATATATATTATTTAATGATGGTTTCTTAATATGTCAGGCTTCAAAAGATCAAACCCCAAAGACCTAGATTAGAACTTCCTTACTCTCTCACCTCTCTCCGTCATTCTACTTCCTCTCTCTCTCACCGCCATCATCATTTTCTCCTCTTTTACTTGTCAACAATCTTTTTCTTCTTTCTTTTTTTTTTTTACTGTTTTACTTGTTACTTGTCATTGTCTAATAATCTTTGTTTTTATACGTAGTTTGTTATGGAATCATTCCCATGTCAGAAATCAATCACCAAGCATAGGCTTATCAACCCCTGTATCACTTCCTATGCACTAGACAAAGCTAATATTGTAGTTGAAGAAGAATGCTCTATGAGTTTTAAGATAAAGGATGAGCTGGCCGACATTATTTTATGCCATATAATGGTGGGGGTCATTGGATATTGGCTCTTATTTATCCCAAAAAAGATAGGGTAATATGTTTCGATCCAGTTGGCCATGACATATGCCCTGACTTCGAAAGGATGATTCAATTGTAAGTGTATTCTTGTTAACTATATTATTTATTAGTGCTAACTTATAGCATCTATCTTTTTATTACTTTCATTTAACCAATTGTAATTAGGGCATTAAATGAGTGGATGTTGAAATTAAAAAAAAAACTCAAGTCTTCTTCAATCTGCCTCATGGATATACTAAAACTCTATAACCTAATATAAGCATTCTACAATATATATATATATATATATATATATATAAGAGGCACATGAGAGTTATTATGAATGGGGTCCATAAGCTGTGACAAGCTAAAAATTTTACCATTAAGTGTTTGAATGAGATGATTGATGAGTGGAAAGAATATGTACAAAAAATACATCATGTAAACAATACATTATTACTGATTTATGTCATTAGTAAATTGTGAGGCCAATTAGAAGAAATTAAATACGTACATGAAGGCTATTTGTGCTCTGAGAAAATAAAATCAGGTCATATTTTATCTACGGCAAGAAATTAGATGACATTCAATGATGGCTTTTTTGGAAACTGTCATCTAATGTCATTCCACTCTAGAAAACAACGACATTAGATGATGGTTAAAAATCATCTAATGTATACCATACATTACGATGTTGGATTAGATGATGGTTTGCTTGACCATCGTCTAATCTTTAGATGATGGCTTTAAACTGTCTTTTCAAGTTCCAAAGAAATATCATTTGAATAGGCTCCTTTTAAAATCTTTGCTTAAGGCCCCTAAATTTGTTGAGCTAGTCCTGACTTTAAGAATCAATTTTGAGTCGAGTCTACTATGTGTTAGTGACAGGTCAAGATAGAAACTTGTTCGCTTTTACGTGCAGATCAAAATGATATATTCATATGCTCAAAATGGTGAACGAGTGAAGGAGAAATTGACACCCAAAGTGTACATGTACAGTTAGAAAGGCTAAAGTGGAAAATTTCTTGTCCGCAAAGAGAGTGAAGCCTTGGTCTTCTCTAAATCTTATACAAGGATCTCCATTCCGCTTCAACACACACCAAAATACAAAGTCTTCCTTTATACAACCTATCTTAACTTTTCGTTAGGGTGATCGTTTTTTTGATAGATGCTCCTCTTAGATTCCTAGTAGTATTACATCCATAGTCTCTACTCCTATTACATTTGTCGTCTTTAAAGGATAAGAATTAACTAGGTAGCGTCTATGTCAAAAATTCAAGTATAGTATTATCTTACGAAGGATATCACTTTAGAAAAAAAAAAAATTATATAGAAAAATAAAGAGAGAACTATTTCGAATATTCTAAATATCGAACAAGTTTGAATGATTTGTTACAAGCTGTAAGAGTAGAGAGACTACCAAATACACATTTTACATTTTTGTATAACTAGTGCCCATCAATTTATTTGTTTTTATTTTTTATGTTTTAGTGTGAGAACGGTCTACATTACAAACTCAAATGACTTGGTAAAGAGAAAGAAAGAAAAGGAAATTATAATCATATCCGAGTATGATCACAAGATGAATATTCTGTGCGCTTCAACTCCAATGTATCCCAGAAGCTGAAGTCTGTAATATAATTACTCTCAGGTGCGGATCATCCACGGAAGAGAGTGGGCGCCCACTTGAACTTTTTTCCTTTTAATCCCTTAAAAAAGTAATCTCTCCCCTTGCAATTGTTTTTCACCCCTCTTAAAGTTCTATATTTTCTCATTTTACCCACCTTATTGTACAGTCACAGCCCTGCCTTCCCGACTAATTGTCTGGCTCCGCCCTGTAATTCACCCCTCCAAATTACGTACTCAATCACATGGCTCTTGAAATACACCCATCTTCTTCTCCGTTAACAATGCCATGAAAAAACTGATCCCCATCAATATTATTATTATTGGTGATTTCTCTCTCATCATGACTTAGCTTCTCGATCTTGTCAACAGCCTCATTCAAATCCAATCTCCTATCCACATCCTCTTCACAACAACTCACACCAACCATCAACAACTTCAACATCTCCCCCTTGCTGTTCTTGACATCTCCCATCTCGGCATCGAACACCTGGCCCGTCTTTTTCTCCTTGATCATCTCCTTCACCCAGCTTGCCAGGTCTGCGTTGGGATCGTACCTCTGCGTAAGGTAATTCTCTGGGAACTTCCCGGTGAGGATTTCTAGGATGAGGATCCCAAGGCTCCATACGTCGGTCTTTTTTGTGATGCGCTCGAGCTTGGCTTGCTCGGGGGACTTGTAGGCCATCATGAGATGCTGCGCGTGGTCGATGGTAATGGCTGGAAGGAGGCCATAGTCGGTCATGAGAGGCTCGAAGGAGTTGGTGAGGACGATATTCGAGGACTTGAGATGGCCATGGGGGACTACGAGGCTTGGCAGTGCGTTGAAGAGGTATGTCAAGCCCTTGGCTATGCCTTTAATTATTCTCAAACGGGTTGGCCAGTCTAGCGCGGGTTGGTCTATGTTTCGATTACCTGATATTCAACATCAAAACATAGATAATTTACAAATTAGGAATTTAGCTATAAGTTAAAATGATCATGATTTACATAATTATGCATGAAGTTAATTGGAATTATTACAAGTGCCAAATAGTAACCATGATCTCTATTTGTGGACCTGTTCAGGGTCCTCTTTCAGACAAATTCTTCTATATTATTCATAGTTAATCCTAGATGTTTTAGAGGGCGTTTGAGAGTCTAAACCAATAATTTGACCTTAAAATGTCATGTAATAATTCAAATGTTGTGAGACAAAAAACTGCACCAAAATTGGTTTAAATTAGATCTTTTTGGTTCAAATCAAGTTCCGAAACAGACTCTTAAGTACTTGGATGGTTGGCTATCTAAGATCACAAACTCTAATTTTCTTCATCGATCAAAGAGAAGAAGATGCTGGGATTCAATTCTAAAATTACCATGAAGATGATAGGCCAAGCTTCCATTCTCCTCATAGTCGTAAACCAAGAGCTTCTCTTCTCTCCTATAGTAATAAGCCACAAGGGGCAACAAGTTTGGATGGTTCAATCTTCCCAATCTCCTCATATGCTCATGAAACTCTTCCCTTCCCAAACTGTTCATCTGCTTATATCTCTTCACAACGAAGGAGTCACACAATATACTAGCCTTGTATGAAGATCCAAATGTTCCGCTGCCTAAGATCTCGGCAGACGCTCGCAGCAAATCATGCAAATCAAACTTTTGTCTGTCGTCTCTCAAAAACAACAGTTTACCTTCCGCTGCCCTCTTCGGTTGCGGAGTAGCTCCTCCCACACTAGACTCGGATTGTAGTTGGTTGTTCATGAGTCCATAAGACGTTGTCAATGTGTAAGCATGACGATCATTCGATGTTAAAATCTGATCTAATTGTGACTGTTTCCTTCTGGGTCTAGCTACAATGAAAGCCGCTGCAAGAACGGCTACTATAAGGGCTACGATCAACCCTATTAGGACAATATTTATTTCTGATGTACTCTTCTCGGAGTTGTTATTGTCAGGGTAGAGGTTAATGGTAACAGAGCTGCATGGATCAAGAGGAGGTCCACATAAATTTTTGTTACCTGCATATTATATCATCCACATTCAATTAATGGATAAGCAAATTCCAGATTTACATGAAGATGAAGTGGAAAATATTATAAAAGTTTGCCATAATTCAAGAATATCATTTGTCCAATTTTCCAATTGTAATATCGCTTTAATTTAACCAAATATTATATATTAGATGACTTCTAATATTTTAAGTGATTGCAAAATAACTTTATGCATCTAATTTCATTTTTAAATTTTCAAAGTAAGCATATTCTAACGGCTAACCTTGAGACCTAAGTATTCATAGAGATGAATAATCTTGCGCAAAAATTTCTCGAAGGGTGACGTTTCTCATTTATTTTCTTAAATTTTTAAGGTAATTAGTTGATTAATTTTACGCAACATTCGTACCATTATTATATGCAGAGGATAGCTCTTTCAACGATGTATCATAATACAATTTCCTTCCAAAATAAAAAGTCCCAACATGATGGTGAAAGAAAGTTTTAATTATGCATGCAAGATAAATTGGAATATATATATATATATATATAATTTTACCTGAAAAAGCACTGGAATTTATCCTGCTTATACTATCCGGAATTGAACCCTCCAATTCATTATTGGACACATTAATCCTCCTCAAACTCTGCTGTCCAAAAGCCGGTATTCTCCCATAAAACTTGTTACCATCAAGCCTCAGTACAACAAGTCTAGGCAGACCCACAAGCGATGAAGGGATTTTCCCCTCAAATTCGTTGTTCGAAAGCATTACCTTCTTGAGAAATCGCATGTTCGAAAAACAATCGTCCGGAATCTCCCCCGAAAAATGGTTGTACGACAAGTACACCGACCTCAATCTGCTCAGTTGCTTCAAGTCCGGGATCGGACCAATCAAGGTGTTGTTCATGAAGCTGAGTGTCTGAAAATGAGGCATCAATGCTAGCGACGTGACGTCGGCAATGCCCTTCAGGCCCATGTTCTCCAGCTGCAGGCCTCGGACGTTTCCATGGAAGCAAAGGACGCCTATCCAATTCGCCCTATTACCATCGCACGGGGAGGTCTCCGCGTCCCAGTTGGCGAGGGATTTGCAGTCCGACAGCGAGTTCTTAAACCGCATGAGGGCGTCGACAGCAACAGAGTCCGCTGAGCCGTACAACACGACGGAAGATGATAAGACTACGAACAAGAAGAAGAATGTTTGTGGGGTTGGTGCGCGCAGGAGCCTGGCTACGCGCACGCGCCCCATGAGAGCAAGACGCCTAAATTATTCAAAAATAATGGCAAATTGCGAGTATATCGTTTCTCTCTAAGAATATGAGCACGTATTGGCTAGTGCATGAGTAACGTTGATTGATGAGTCGTTTTCGGGTTCCTTCCCTGCGGATGATCTGATGATGATCTCTTTGCGCTCTCAATTTGTTCAGTTGTTTTGGTTATTGCTTTCCCTTTTTTTTCCCTGTTTTGTTTGGTGTTTCGTACGGAGATTAGAGAAGAATCAGAGAATCAAGTTTTTGCCTAGTTAATTTACATCACAAGGACTCGTAGTCTAATTATTACAATTTATTCATTTATTTGTTTGTTTGTTTCTATTTATTTATTTTATGAGGTTGAGTTGTTTGCGGGAGAGATGTAAGGTCAGCCTTTAAATTAAAGATATATATTTGTCTGTTTGATGCAGGCATGCATAACATTTTGGTGTCAAATTTCCCATTTATAGTCATGCTTTGCTTTACTTAAACTCCGTAATTTTCCATCCCACCTTGAAGGCAGTGTCCCTTGTAAAATGTGAGACGTATAGTATCTTGCGTTTTTTATTTTTTAAATAAGTTTCGTATGCCTTTCAAACACATGTTCACATATGCATGGAATTAATTCACATCCCAATTTCGTTTTGTACTTGTTTTTGTTTTTTTTTGGTGGTAATGTTCACATCCCAAACCTCCTGAATGCCTCATTATACATCTCGTGATCAACTATTATTGATAAAATTGCAATCCAAACAATTGGCCTTGTTTTAAATTGGGAGGTAGTTTGAACTTATTGCTACCGTTCATTGTCAGCTATGCTTAACTGTCTAAGCTCCCTTTAAGTTAAGGCCCCTTCCTATTAGATCAAACAAGGAGATAAATACCACATTTTTAGGCATATATGCTTCTTCTTTTCTTCTTCTTCTTTTTTTTTTTTTTAAGAGAAGATTCTTTTTAAGTTTTTTGAAATCTTTGTTTTTGCCAACACTAATTCGTGACAAGCGCCAATATTTTAATTTATTTCTTTTCCTTTTTGGTGTGAACAAATCATCGTATTTCAAAATCTAGTTCTCCATATCTCAGCCAAACAACTTTGCAAGCCATTACATGGGGAAAAGAATTTTTCGAACTTTTCTTTTCTGTTTTATGTCCTGCAGCATCATCTTCTCTGGCGGTGGCGGCGGCCAATTTTTAAGACCTAGATTCATTTGGGATTATGGTTTTTGTGAAAATGAACCACGAAATACCGGAGAAAACTCAATCAAGAAAATTCATCCAAGCACAGACCACTTGGAATAAAAGAAAAACAGAAATTTGAACAGAACATCAAGAACTTTATTTCACCAATTGAACAGTAACACCCAAGAAGTCTATGTTAGAACAAAATATTGTGATAGCTAACTTTATAAATGTGAATTATACCTTATGAGCTCATGAATGCTGCTATCAAAATCTTATGCATCTCAACAATCTTATCCATTAACCATATCAATATAGGACCAAAGCAACCTTTGTTACATATGTTGTAACTAGACCTATCAATAATCACATATACTAATACAACCTATGACAAGATCAAGCATGGAAATTTCATGCAATGTGATCTTAAAATATTTATTTCCAACTGGTCCAACTTAAAACCTTAGTGAGATCAAACCATACCAAATCAGAGTGTAAATAAACCGAAAATTTTATTTTTGCTGAAAATAACCTTAAAATATCCATAAACTGAAATAACTGGAGATGTTTATATTAAAAAAGCATATAAAATTACCAACTCCCACTAAAACTGAATGTCCTAAAATAATATGACACCCATACAAACAGTGTGCTCATAAATCATTTTGGGTGGCAATCCCTTAGTAAGCTAATCCACAATCATGGAGTTTGTACCGATGTGCTTTATAGACAACTATCAACTTTGAACTCTTTCTTTCACAACCTGGAACTTGAGTTCTATATACTTTGACTTCATCAAGCTCCTGTTGTTGTTGGAATATAAAATTGCTGACTTATTGTCACAAAATAACTTGAGTGGTCTTTAAATACTGTCCATTATGCGCAGCCTTGTGACAAAATTCTGTAGCCATATTCCACGATTGTATGCCTCATAACATGCTATGAACTCTGTCGCCATGGTAGAAGATGCTATAAGAGATTGTTTAGCACTCTTCCAAGAAACAGCACCTCCAGCCAGAAGGTAGACATAGCCTGATGTAGATTTCATACTATCTTAGCATCCAACATAATCAGAGTCAGTATACCCAAAGATCTCTAGCTGTTTTGGCCTCCGATACATGAGCATGTAGTCTTTTGTTCTCTGTAAATACCTCAAGACTTATTTGGCTGCTATCCAATGATCTTTTCAAAGATTGCTTAAGTATCTACCCAACATCTCTATAACATACGCAATATCTGGACGCGTACAAACCTGAGCATACATTAGACTCCCTACTGCTGACACATAAGGAATCTTTTGCATTTACTTAACCTCAAAATCATTCTTAAGTCATTGATTGAGACAAAACTTGTTTCCCTTAGCTACAGGGTTATCACCTGGTTTACAATCCTACATGCCATATCTATTGAGTACCTTTTCGATACAGCCCTTTTGTGATAATCTAAGAATACGCCAAGAGCAATCCCAGTGTATCTGTATGCCCAACACAAAAGAGGTGTCACCAAGATCCTTCATCTCAAATTTCTTTGATAGAAATCTCTTGGTTTCATGCAATAAGCCTATATCGTTGCTGGAAGCAAAATGTTATCAACATATAAAACCAGGAAAATATACTTACTCCCACTGAACTTGTGATATATACATTCATCAACCATATTCTTCTCAAAATCAAACGAGACCTAATGAAATTTGTAATACCACTTAAGAGAATCTTGCTTAAGCCCATAGATGGATGTCTTCAATTTGCAAACCATCTTCTTTGCGTCTCCCGACACAAAGTTTTTTGGCTGCACCAAATAGATTGTTTCATCAATATCGCCATTGAGAAAAGCACTCTTAACATCCATCTGCTGAAGCTCAAGGTCAAAGTGTGCCACTAATGCCATTATAATCTTAAAAGAGTCTACCGTAGAAACTAGGGAGAAAGTGTCTTTATAATCGATGCCTTCTTTCTGTATAAAGCCTTTAGTGACAAGACAAGCCTTATACCTCTCCACATCGCCTTTTGAATCCCTGTTAATCTTAAATATTCATTTGCAACCAGTGGGTTTCGCTCCCTCAGGCAACGAGACAAGATCCCAAACGTCATTGTCCTTTATAGACTTTATCTCCTCATTCATGGTATCAATCTACTCTTGAGATCTAGAATTTTCCATGGCTTGACGGAAGTTGATTGGATCATCTTCCACCACACCAATGTCAAACTCATGTTCTTGGAGAAATACAATGTAATCATTTGGCACAGCATTCCTCCTTTCTCTAGTGGATCTCCTTAATGACATAGGTTCTTGAGGTGGTAGAGTTTGTTCTTGTAGAACAATTTCTAAAATGGGAGGTTCTTCGGCATTGTCTTGATTTGGTCTACTTCTTGAATAATGTCAGGAATAAGAACTTGATCAATGTCAATAACAGCTGTGGGAATATCAACATATTCCTTTTCAAAGACAAAGTCCCTAACCTTATCTCCCCCCGCAAACTTGACATCCTCAAAGAACTGGGCGTTTCTTGTTTCAAAATCGACTTAGTCGTAGGATCATAAAACTTGTACCTTCTGAATCTTTCAGAGTATCTAATAAAATAACAACTCACCATCCTTGAGTCTAGTTTCTTTTCAGTAGGCCTATAAGGCCTTGCCTCAGCTGGACATCCCCAAACATGCAGATGCTTTAGACTAGGCTTCTTGCCCGTGCAAAGTTCGTAAGGGGTTTTGGCAGTTGCTTTAGTTAGGACCCTATTAAGGATATATGTTGTAGTTTTAAGTGCTTTTCCCTAAAGTGATTTTGGTAAAGTAGAATGAGAAATCATACTCCTCACCATATCCCTAAGCATCCTATTTCATCTTTCAGCAACACCATTCATAGTGGGTGAACCCAACATAGTGTATTGTGGGACGATACAGCTTTCCTTTAGGAACTTAGCAACCGGTCCTAGATGTTGTTCATAGTGGTTGCACTAGAATCTATCCACCAAGTGTGTTCAGGTACTGAAGTTAAATTAACCTCAGAACAAACCAAATTAAGAAGCATACCTTTCGTAGCACCCCAAGCATGATAATTGGTGCAATGCTTCTTCTTATGTCTTGTAGCTCTACAGAAGAAACAACCTATACCTTCTAGATCAACCGGTCTCTTTTGTTGTCTCTTTTGAGGTGTCAAAATTGCAGCTTCCTTATCCTTCTTTCTTTTCTTCCCTTTGTCCTTGGAAGTATCCGCCAAGTGAGCACTTTCTATCTTTTCTTGCTTTAACCTTTCCTCTTCTCGCACACAATGTGAGATGAGCTCATTAAGAGATCAAGTCTTCTTTTGGCGGTAATAACCCACCTTAAATTGACTAAATTGTGTGGAAAGAGATATAAAAACCAAATGCACTAGCAAGTCCTCAAAAAGGTTAAGCTTAAGTGCTGTCAGTTTTGAAGCAAGATGAGACATCTCCATGATATACTCCCTAATGTTCCTTTTACCTTTGTATGTCATTGAGATCAGGCTTGCCAAAAGTGTACTTATTTCAACCTTTTCATTTTTGGCAAATTTCTTCTCAATGTGCTCAAGGAACTCTTTGGTTGTCTTTATTGTTTCGGATATAGTGCCCCTGAATGCTTTTAGAATGGCCTTCTTTATGATCATCATACACATACAATTTGACTTCTCCCACCTTTCCATGTCCCTTTTTCCATCGGAGGAACTTTTATTTGTAAAAGGTGTAGGAGAAGGAACTCTTAACGCAAAGTTGAGATCCATGACTCTGAGAACTATAAGGAGGTTCTCTTGCCATGATTTGAAGTTGCTACCATTCAACATAGGAATAGAATTAATGTTGGTAGTAATATTTGAGATAGAACTAGTAGCTGAATCAGAGAACAAAAAAAACAAACCCAAAAACAAGCTCATATAAGAATCCAAAATAACAATAATAAATTCAAATAAAGGTAACCTCATCTTAAGATATTGGGCACTCCATTAATATTTAGTCTTTGGATAGAAATATTAACTTGTAAGTGATATCTTGGTATAGTAATCAAACATTGATAATAAGAACATGTCAAACAATAAATCTTCCTTTAGGCTGATTTATTGCTTACATGTAAAACCAGATAATCATCACGTGTTTATTACCATTAGTGTACATGCAATTCTGTAGGCCGGCCAATATTCACATAAGTTGCATGGACACAACCATCTATGTTCCAAAACAAATTAATTTCCACAAGAGAGGCCACTCATGTTGCTTCAATTAATTCATCTCAAAATATATATAAAATACAATATTTGAATTTAAAATTGCACAAAAAATGACCAAAATTAAAATAAAAAAATAGGTCAAAAGTCAACCTGGTCAAAGTCAATGAGTCAAAGTCAACGATCAAAGTAAACCGGTCAACTTGACTAGTCAACCTTGATTGGATCGGAGTTGGACCAGGTCGGGTGGACCTAACCCGGATCCTAACCCAACCCCCATTTATTTCCTTTTTTTTTTTAAGGCTGGTCACCTAGGGGTTTAACCCCTAGGTTACAACTGGTCACGGGCCCTATTTGGGCTAGTGTAATCTTTTCTTTAGTCATGGGCCAAAGCCCAAAAATTTCTCAAACCCTACGTTATACGAACCTTTTTTTTTTTCTCTTTTCGGCAACTTGTGCTGTATAACAGACAAAAGAAAAAAAAAGTTTCTTCAAAACTGAATTCAGGGAAACGATTTCATTCACAAAACATGCACATATATATATATATATATATATATATATATATATATATATATGCTTAATAATCCAACCGAATTCAAGTTTCTTGAAAAGTAAACAACCAATTTTAAGTGAATATATATATTCATACATGTGTGTGTGTATATATATATATATATAAATCTGAATTTAGTTTTGTTCTTTTGTTTTCTCTGCACAGGCACATGAACGAAACTAAATCTTATATATGCATACTTCACATAAAAAACCAAATCTTGAAAATTTTTTCCCCCCACTTTTTGGCAAACATGCCGTATATTGCAATCAAAGGATAAGAAAAAATAATTCTTTCAACCTTTCAACCGAATTGAACTTTATACATACATATATATATATATATATATATATATTCATATACAAATCCAAACAAAATATACTTTCAATATATATATATATTAATACAATAAAGTATTCCTAAATGATTCAACCAAAAATTTCTTTAAACAAATGTTCTCAAATTTAACAATTTTAAAAAACAGTAGATTGTTAAATTTGAGAATTTTTCTACGAGAATCACATATAGAAAATTATTGATTCCTAATGACTCAACATAAAGAGGCTCTGATATCATTTGTTTGAACAAAATATTGTGATGAAAACCATCATCACCCAAGATCATTTATGTCAAATCACTGAGAGAATTAATAAGATGCTGAAGCTAACCTGAATACATAGATAGAATTGTGATTCCTAAGTCTGTAGGCTGAGGATCTTCTAAGCCTAATATATAAGTCCTCATTCAAAGTTTGCCTTTATAATTTCTCTATAGATGAGGAACAGAAAAATAACGTACGTACTGACTCGGAGACCACAACCCCTTTATATAACTGCTAAACCCTAACAGTTATCTTTAATTACTAATTTAGCCCTCATAAAATCAGTAATTATATTTTAGTCTCTACACATAGAAGGCCCATAGTTAACGATGCATTAAAAGCCCAAAACTTAAATTGATCACTTTTAATTAGACAACCTTATCTGATAGCCTTTAATTCATATTTATTTAATATATTAACCCATATATTGGATTAATTCCAAGTCTATCCGTCTTTGAATCACACAATACCCAGATCCTACTATGATCAAGTACCTAGTGTTGTTTTTTCCTAGAGAAGATTTCTAACGGACCACTCTTTCTTGAATCTGTCAAAAGACTTGTTGCTTTTGCTAACCAAAAAAAAAAAAAAAAAAGGCAGAACTAATGAACTCATCTGTACGTTTATACTCGCTTCAATGACTAAAATACCCCTAGCTTCTGTCACCTTCTGACTGATGATCTGGCACTATTCCATCCCACTTGATTTTCAATCATAGTGTGCCACCTGTTCACATAGTTTTTGGTTTGCTTCCTTAATTGCTTCGGTTAAAGCAATATATTCAGCTTCAATTGTCGAGGGTGCAACAATATGCTTCAAAGCTACCTTCCAAATAACTATATTACCAAATAAAGTGAAGACATAGCCTATTAAAGACTTTCTTTTATCAGGGTCACCTGCGTAGTCTGAGTCAACACATCCTTGATGACCCATTTATTTGCTTTCCAATGCTCCAAACCAGGCTTTCCCTTGTACTTGTTTATCAAACTGACAGCATGAGACGTGTCTAGTCTTGTACAGACTTGGCATACATTAAACTGCCAACAAGACTAGCATATGGAACTCTTGATATAAACTTTTCTTCCTCTTCTGTTTTTGGACACTAGTCATTGGTCAAATTGAAGTGTGGTGAGATAGGAATGTTCACAGGCCTTGCAACTTTTATTGGAAATTCGGACAAGAGATTTTCAACATAACCCCTCTGTGAAATTGTCAATACTCCCACAGACCTACCCCTGGATATCTCCATTCCGAGGATTCTTTTTGTTAAACCTTAGTCCTTCATCTCAAACTCAGAATACAGAACTTCTTTAACCTATTAACTTCATATTTATCCTAGGAAGAAAGGAGCATATCATTAACCTAAAGCAACAAGTAAACATATTTTTCACCGCTATATTTTTTTAGACACACACAGATATCAAAAGAACTTCTTTTGAAACTATTCTTGACCATAAAGCTATCAAATTTTCTACACCACTGTCGAGGAGATTGCCTAAATCTATAAAATGACTTCTTAAGCAAGCAAACCCAATCCTCACTTCCCTTGGCGTCAAAACTAATAGGCTGCTGCATCAATATTCTTTCTTTGAATTCTCAATGTCAGAAGGCGGTTTAACATCCGTTTGTTCTAACTCCATGTCAAAGTGTACTACCATTGACAAAAGAACCTTGATAGACGAATGCTTCAGAATAGGGGAGAAGATTTTGTGAAAATCTACCCTTTTTCTCTATGTGAACCCTTTTACAATGAACCTGGCGTTAAACCTAGCTGGCTCAACTTCTATAATCCCTTCTTTCTTCTTGAAGACCCACTTGCAGCCCACTACCTTGGCATCTTTTGGCCTAGGAATCAATTCCCACGTACAGTTCTTTTCTATTTGAGAATGATTCTTCCCTCATAAAAGCAATCTAATCACTTGATTTAGTAGACTTTATAACTTTTAAATGTTTTTGTCCCTTATTGGTTACTTCATTTGCAATATTCGTAAACCTTGGAGGGAGCACAAAATTAATACTTACTTAAAATGTCATTGTTATTAAGTGTAGTGGTGAACAAGGATCATTCTTGGAGATGATTAATTCTAATTAATTAGTTATTAACTCTATGACATACTAACACTAACAGTAAGTTGGGAGGTTTTGAATTTAATTAACTAAACAATTAAATTAACAAAAACACAAGAAAATAAATAAACTACGAAACAATAATATTAAAACTAGTTAAAGGATCATTCGCCACTACTAAATAATAACCATAAAATTAATTATAGAATTATGTACAATTATCCATCAAAACTACCAACCGTACATAGCAACAAGCTCTATTATCATAATCTCTCCTTACTTAGTCGTTAAGCAAAACAAACTCTTCACTTAATCTCTTTCCTTTAAATAACCTAGAATAATGTCACGCCCCACTGAGCCACGAGGAGGCCACACACTTGTCTTGGGCGTTTTTAAGGATAAAATTGGCCCAAGGAAGGTTCTGGAAGGGTCCGGAGTGTTCTACAACGTTCTACAGCATTCCAGGAGGTTCTACGCTAGTCCAGAAGCATCATGAAGAACCCAGAAGGTCCTGGAAGACT
>CAMOHE010054722.1:11283-33588 GCA_946598075.1 Artocarpus hirsutus | reverse complement strand
AAAAAAATTTAAGAATTTGGCAAAGTTAGGAGTTGAACCTTAGACCTTGGGAGAATCTCTCGCGCTTGCCACCACCACACTGGGCGGCTCTTTGATGTTTTGTAGCAACTTTTATTTTATTTATAAAACATTTAAACTTAAAAATTAAAAAAAAAAGTAAAGAATTTGGCAAGGTCAGGAGTTGAACCTTGGACCTTGGGAGAAACTCTCGCGCTTGCCACCACCACACCGGGTGGCTCTTTGTTGTTTTGTAGCAGCTTTTATTTTATTTTATTTATAAAACATTTAAACTTACAAATAAAAAAACTTACGAATTTTACCCGGTCAGGAGTTGAACCTTGCACGTCGGGTGCCTTTATACGCTTGCTGCCATCACGCTAGGCTGTTGTTTAACGATTTATAACAGCTTTTATTATATTTATTATGATTTTTTGCTTTTGACACAAAAAGTCCCACATCGAAAGGGAAACGAAATGCTTCTACCTCTTTTCCTATATAATGTCTCACTTGCTGTGTTTGGGCTTACAGTTGCGAATGAAAGCCAGCGGATGATGGCTTTGAACAATTTTTCTCTAACGAAGAGAAAATATGAATACAGTTAAAATATTTAATAATTTAAAATTAAAGAAAAAAAATTAAAATCAGGGATAAAAATGTTAAATAATTAAAAATTATTATATTATTTATATTAATATTTAACGTTTTTTAATTTATTTTGGTTTTAATGTAAAAAAATTAAATATTAGTTTTTTTAATCGAGTAAAATAAATTATATAGTAAAAAAATTAAATATTAATATTTTTTAATCGTGTAATAATCGTGTCGTGTTAAACGTGTTTTAAGCGTGTCGTGTTCATGTTTGTATTTTAGGCACGTTTATTAATCGTGTCGTGTTCGTGTTTAGTATAATCGTGTCGTGTTATAAACGTGTTGACACAAACACGACACGACAACACGAATTGCCAGCCCTAGTTCTTTCTCCCGAGGTGCTCCTCAAAGCCCTCACTGGCTGCTACACAAGGCATCATCTCCTCTAGAAGAACATACACTCGAGTTGGACTATTAGAGCCTACACCCAGGCAACAACTCACTAAAATAGTTTGATATATGGCCTCATTCCAACCCTTAGATGGAGACCAAACTTTCGGTAGGGATCATGACACTTGTCACCTGTCCCCTGACAGGTTTTGATGTGACACACAAATCACGGGTTAAACACACCTAACACTTGGTTCAAGTGGTAGCCTATAAATTAAGCGCATTTACTGTAGCTCAAGGTAATGTGCTCTTTCCTAACTAACTTCACTCTCGAACTCTACCGAACAGGTACATGACTTGAGCGTCGGAGAGCCTTTATCTAGCACCACACCTATGCACCCCTAAATCTCTAAGGCTTCCCTCTTCCTGTGTAGGTCCATGTTGGGAGGCCAAGATGAGCAGAAGGAGTTGTCCGTCCACCAAGTGTAGCCACACGTGTTGGTGCATAGCAGTTTAAAGCTCCATATTAACATTTTGGGGCTAAGAGGGCCCCACACCTTTCCAACATTTTCATTTAACAACCATATCCATTGATAACCTTAGCATGGCTACCAAAGGAAAAACTTGGGATAAGGGTACCCAATAAGAGGGGTCAGGTAATGCCTAAAACCAAAGCCAGAACAGACCTCGAGGGAGGCCTCGAGTAGCAAGGTCCCAATTAGGCGGCCAAGGCAGCGAGGCCAGAGCAAAACAAGCCACGAAGGATTTGATACGCGAGCTGACCATCGTAGTCTGCCTACTTACACAAAATGGCACAGTAACAAGCTCAACAACAACCATCCTTTGCTCTCCTTCCTTCTACCCAGGAAGACGGGACAGGTGGTCAAGTAGGGCAAAGGGGTGACTCCCAGAATGAAGCAGACTCCGTACATACCAGACATCAAGCTTTAGAGGGCATATCTGAAAACAATAGACTTGTCTGGCAAGGCCAAATAGGTCCTTGAGAAGCTCACAATCGGTCCTTACAAGGTTCCTAGGCATCAGTCTTCGATAGGCTTAAGGACCAACGGGATTGCCCTCCTCAGGACAGGCTAGAGGGAAGAGGTGACAAGGTAGAGGGTGGAGACCAATGTAGGGTAGAACTGCCCGAAGACACCAACAGTCATCAACTATGAGACTTACAACGACAAATCAAGCAGATCTAGAATTACCGTTTGGGAGTGGACGAGGCGGCATGTCAGACCCACCCTTCACTGATGTAATTATGTGGGCTCCCATGTTGAACAAGTTCAAGATTCTACTGATCAAAGCATATGACGGGACCACCGATGAGATGACCATTGGAACTATACAGAGGTCACATGCTCCTCCAGAATGCTAGTGACGCCGCAATGTGCAAGGCATTTTCACTCATTCTAGCTGGTCCACCTCATCAATGGTTCTAACGTATTGAGTTAGGCACCATGACCTCATTCCGCTAGCTATCTAATGCCTTCTCAATTGCTTTTTCCACGTCATGGACCAGAATAAAGGAAGTGACCCATCTCTATACTATTAAGCACGATGATGGAAGCATGAGAGACTGCATCAATCACTTCACATGAGCAGCGTTAGAGGTGAGGCACTTGGAAGACAAAACTCTAAAGTACGCCTTCTTGAAGGGCCTTAGAGATAGGAACCTAATCTAGTCGCTCACCCTCGAGCATCCAACCACATTTTCTCAATTGCTCAGTTATGCTCAAAGGCATGCCAACGCGTCTGATTACATAAAGAACTGTTGAGAAGGGGAAGGCAGTAGCAACGGTAAGAAGGGGAAGAAGTAGAAGGATCTGCCTGAGCAGCCTGCGACCGACTAGAGTAAGAAACCCAAGAGCAACAAATCCAAGGTCCCGACCAGAAAATTCCAGAGCTACACACCCTTGGTAGCCACCATTGACAAGGTGCTGAACTAGGTGAGCAACTAGAATCTATTAGTGGACCCACCTCCATTGAAGGAAAGCAAAGCTAAGAGAGATCAAAACAAGTACTGTAATTTTCACAAGAATATCGAGTACAACACCTGTGACTACATCCAATTGAAGGACCAAATTGAGAAGCTTGTTCGATATGGTTACCTTAGGGAGTTCATCGAGCAAGTCCTAAACCCTGGCACCAACATCAGTAGGAATGATCAGCCAGCCCAAAAAGGGTAACCTAGGCCACATAACGATGGTGGGAATGCCCCAGACTTGTCTAACATCATACATAGGATCTTTGACGGGCTTGTCACTAGGGACACCTCGAGTAGCTAGCAGGCATATGCTCGGGAAGCCAGACTAGTTAAGAGAGACAACCTCATGAACATGTCCAAGCATATCAACAAGATCTGCAGGCAAGAAGACATTTCCATTACCTTCATAGAGGAAGAGGCGAATAGGCTTATTCATCCACACAATGACACCTTGGTGTGTGAGCTCCAAATAGCCAACAACATAGTTCGGTGGGTGCTGATCAATAACGGCAGCTCGGCCAACATCCTATTCAAGTAGGCCTTTAACAAATTAAAGATTAGCAACACTGTGCTGACCTCGATCCGGACACCTCTATATGGTTTCACAAGGGAGTGTATTCGAGCAGTAGGCGAGATCTGCTTGTCAATCACATTCAATGAGGGCACAGCTTAGGTAATGCATCTGGTAGAGTTCCTCGTCATCGACAAACCTTCCCAACACAACATCATCGTCAGGTGACAGACCCTCAACGCCCTCAAAGCTGTGCTCTCCACTACCATTTAGCGATGAAATTTCCCACAAAGAATGGGATTAGAGTAATAAGGTCAAAGCAAAAGGATTCCCACAAGTGCCATGTGAAGGCCATCAAGGAAACAACAGTTCGGTTGTTAACGTCTTGGCCATTTTCAAAGTAGACGAGATAGCTTTTCCTACCAAGCAGGAGCCAAAGATGTTATCCAACCTTGACTAGCAAATGCCAAAAGAAAAGGTATGAGCCATACCCTCAGAAGACTTGGTGGCATGTCACTTAGAGCCTAAACACCTCAACCAAATGGTTGAACTTGGATCCCAACTAAAGCCTAGGATCCGGGCCGACCTAGAGAAATTCCTAACAGAATATTAGGATATGTTTGCCTAGTCTCACGAGAACATGCCCAGCATTGACCCAAGCAAAATCAGCCAACACCTCAACATTTGTCTCGAGCATAAGCCGGTTATCTAAAAAAGGAGAGCATTCAACCTTGAGAGGTATGCTGCCATCAATGAAAAAGTTCAAAAGCTTCTAAAGGCTAGATTCATTCGTGAGGTCACGTACTTGGAGTGGTTGGCGAATGTAGTCTTGGTAAAAAAGGCCAATGGGAAAAGGCAGGTCTACATTGATTTTACCAATCTAAACAAAGCCCGCCCAAAGGATTGCTTCTCACTGTTCTGGATCAAGTTAGTAGATGCAACTACCGGGCATGAGCTGCTGAGCTTCATGGATGCCTACTCTAGCTACAATCAAATTAGGATGGCCTAAGAAGACCAAATGAAGACTGTGTTTACTACTAACTAGGGATTGTTTTGCCATTTGGTCATGCCATTACGACTTAAGAACTCCAAGGCCACCTACTAGAGCCTTGTAAGCAAAATGTTTGCTTAGCTGATCGGAAGACTATGGAAGTGTGTTGACGACATGCTCGTCAAGTAGATCCAAGTTGTAGACCATGTCGTTGACCTTTAAGAAAGCTTCGACGTGCTCCAAGAATATAGGATGAAGTTCAATCCGGCCAACTATGCATTTGGGGTGGAATCTAGAAAGTTCTTTGGATTTATGGTAAATCACCATGGCATTGAAGTTAATCCTACTAATGCTCAAGGCATGGTGAATATGCACACCCCACGAACAATCAGGGAAGTCCAAAAGCTGACTGGCATGATAGCAGCCCTATGTAGTTTGTCTTTCGGTCTACCGACAAATGCCAACCTTTTTCCAGGTACTCAATAGAAGGTTTAAGTGGAGCAAAGGTGTAAAGAAGTGTTCTAGAATCTTAAAAAATACTTGGCAACTCCCTTGCTCCTATCTAAACCTCTATCGAGAGAGATGCTTTATGCCTACCTGGCTATTTTCGAGAAGGCGGTCAGTTAGAGAAGGCTTAAAAGCCAATCTACAACACTAGTAAGGCCTTTTAGGGAGCCGAGGAGAGGTACCCTACATTGGAGAAGTTGGCACTCACCCTCATTACCTCTTCTTAGAAACTCTGGCGTTATTTCCAAGGGCACACTGTTCGAGTCTTGACCAAGTATCCCTTACGTCAAATTCTTAAAATCCAGAGATCTTTAGTCAATGGCCAAGTGGTTTGTAGAGCTCAAACAACATGGCATACATTTTGTGCCACGGACATCCGTAAAAGTGCAAGCTTTGGTTGATTTCATAGCAAAATTCATAGACGCCAGGCAGATCATGCCTTCGACTAAGAAGGCACCCTTTGAAGACCTCAACTCTCCCAACAGTGACGCTATCGAGCCCGAGCCTGAATGGAAGCTGTTCGTGGGTGGATCCTCAAGTGTGAATGACTCAGGCACTCATCTCATCCTCACCAGTTTAGATGGCTACAAGGTAAGTTATGCACTCTATTTCGACTTCAAGGCCTCCAACAACGAGGCCGAATATGAAACTTTGATAGCAGGGCTTAGAATCATGCGAGACCTCAAGGCAGATGCATACGTATCCACAGTGATTCGATGCTTGCTACCCAGTAAGTTAATGGCAGGTTCTAGGCCCGAAATGAGTCCATGGTCGCATACTTGAAGGAAGTCAAAGCCCTGCTCAGACAATTCAGGGCCTACTATTTTGTCCTGATCTCGAGGTCGAAGAACACTGAAGTTGACACACTCGTTCGACTAGCCTCAGGCCTAGAAAACAACGACCCGACTTTAGTTTCAATCAAGAGGCCAACCGAGCCGAGCCGAGCATTAACAAAGAAGTGCTCAATGTAGTCGATGAGCAAACAACAACTGACCATAGTTGAGTTACCCGGCGATCGAGAGGAAGCCCAGCGCATCCGCAATAGCTCGGCTGGTATTCAATGATTAGGGAGAAGCTTTATATTAAAGACGTGTCAGGCCTCGAGAAGCTCGATACCTTATGGAAAAGATTCATAGTGAGTTGTGTGAAAATCATGCAACGGGCTCTCTTTATCGCTTAAGTGCCTCCGTCAAGACTACTACTAGCCAACCATGGACCAAGATTGTAGAGAATATACACGCAAGTGCCTTAAGTGCTAGTAGCTTTTTTGAGTAATTGGACGACACACCGTGCCACTTAACTTCGTGGTATCTACCTGGTCGTTTGCCAAGTAGGCCATTGACTTGATCGGACCTCTACCCCCAGCCTGATCATAGTTTAAATACTATATAGTGGCCATTGATTACCTCGCCAAGTGGGTAGAGGTTGAACCCTGTGCCAACATGATGAAGCCAGGTGCACCAACTTTATCTGGTAGAATATAATATACTGATATGGCATCCCGCACACCATAGTTACTGACAACATTAGGCAATTCAAAGTAGCTAGTCTCCTTAGAATGTGTGAATAGCTTGACATCAAGAAAGTGTTCTCCTCACTTGGGTACCCTCAGAGCAATGGACAGGTCAAAATAGTCAACAAAACCATCAAAGATAGTTTGAGGAAGAAACTAGAAGGACTCAAAGGCATGTGAATCGATGAGCTCTAAAGGTGCCCTAGGCATATCACACCACTGCTCGGACTAACATGGGAGAAACTCCATTCTCCTTGGCCTACAGAGCTAAAGCCATAATCCCAACTGAGGTTGATTTGCTGAGCTTCAAAGTCCAATGTTACGATGAACAATGAAACGCCAAGCTTATGATGTCTGAATTTGATCTCTTGGAAGAAAAAAGGTATGTTATTCCTATCCATACTACTGCTCAGAATTAGGTTATTGCCTGATACTATAACAAGCGGGTTCATCCAAAAAGCTTTAAAGTTGGTGACCTAGTTTTAAAGAAAGTAACCATCTAACAACTAGGCTTAATTCCTTCGGACCCAAATGGGGGGGCCTGTTCAAAGTGATTGGCATCATCTGACTAGGCACATACAAGATAGTGGATATGGAAGGAAACGTGCTCGTCCACCCTAGAACGTTGAGCACTTGAAAAAATTCTATTGCTGACAAGAGCTAGAGTACCTTTTTTTGATCTCTAGCTTGACATTTTTTTGTAACTAAAGATCAGCCGAGCAAAAAAAATTTACAAAAAAGAAGCATTAATGAAAAGTACAAATTTACGGAATTCCTCTGAGCAACTCAAATCTTGAAAAAGGCCACAACTCCTAACGAAGGGGGCCATCTTACTCCCAACTAAGGGCTGGTCAGCACACATGCTGACCACAAGTGGACTTGAAATAATAGCCCACTAGTCCAGTGCACAATAGACTACTCGACTAATAATCGCAATTAGACTTATAAAAAAGTCCAAAAGGACTTAAACAAGTCTCGAGGGCCATAAGGCACTATGTGTTGCTGTAGTCTTCCTAGATTGGACACGCTGGAAAGGCCTTCCCAACCAAGAAGGTTCGAGAAGTGGACATGTTCTTGCTCGATCCAACAAAAATTATATAATAAACAAAAATAAAATAATAACCCGAGAAACTTTAAACTTGGTAAAATTAAAAATTTTCATTAATAGTTTTTGGGGGGAAGGTACAAGTAACTGGGCACCTTTCGAACTCAGACAAACAACAGAAAAAAAAGGGGCTATTAGATCTGGGCTTCGTCCTTACTATCGTCATCCTCCAGTTGATGACCAAACCCTATTTGGTCGGAGCTTGGGCCTCCTTGTTCTCCGCCTCCTCTTCCCTAGCCCCTGGATCCACAATCAAGGACCAATCCATTGCAGTGGCCTTAGGATACTTCTCCAATATGTGGTCTTGTAGGTCCTTTATCCTGAGGTAATATAGTTGGTGAACTCGACAAAGTCCTTAAACTCCTCCACTGCTTAGGTCAGCTTGTCGGGTAGCTCTTCCCTCAAAATCCACTCATGCTCCTCCTAAGTGGCTTGGACCTTATTTCATTCTTCGAGGAAGGCAGCCCACACCTGCTCCACCTTCTTTCGAGCCTTTTGAGCCCCTTCCTCTACTCAGGCAATGTCGGCCTCTAGGATGGCTTTTACCTGAGAAAGCTCGTTGGCCTTTTCCTCAAACATTTTCTCCACTCGAGCCTTATCTTAGGCGGCCTTCCTCCATTCGATGTGGATTTGACGCTTGGCCTGAAGGTCAAAAAGCTCCAATATGCACGGACTTGAAAGAGCACAGGTTAGAGACCAAGAAAGGCACCAAGTAATAAAAAGCTTAGGATTTTAACCAAGCATACCTAAACACTTTGTTGAAAGGCTGAACGATAGCACTTCTAGTAGGTCTACTCCTTGGCTGCCTCTAAGAAGTCTTTGTTTGACACGGCGTCCCCAAGGAACACAACCATGAAGCGACGTATTGGCTGGCGCCTCCTCGACAGATTAGCTAATTGGGACGGGATGACGACGATGGCAAGAGGAGGAGGTATTGTCACTCCGGCTTGTAGAGCCCTTTGTCTCGTTAGTGGCGACGGGATGCTAGGCGAGTCGGCTACCACAAGTTGCTTGGGCTTCTTAGTTCTCCTCTTCTTCGATCGAGCGACCTCTTTGCCCTTAGTCTAAAGGCGGAGCTCCTCCATTTGCCTTTGCCTCTCCTGCCTGGACATCCCCTTGGAAGACATGTTTGCAAAAGGAAAATTACCAAGTGAATTTGCGCTTGGCAAAACAAAAAAAAAAAAAAAAACTCGAGACCAAACCTCTGATCTAGAGCTGGCCTGATGGGTAAAGTAGCCTGATGACGTCCCCAAGCTCTTCATCAGTATGGCCGGCCCCAAACTGAGAGAACCATCGAAAGAGTCCTTAAAACTGGACGATAATGGCTCCCCCGCCAGTTGCCTAGCTTGATAGGTGCTTGTCCCTAGGACGTCGATATCACTATGCCCAGCTATGTTCACTTGCTCGGTAAGAGGAGTAAGTGGTATGTCATCTTGGTAAGGGTTAGTTGACCTTGACCCCCTGAACCAACCGCAGTGAGCAAGGTAAAATGCCCATTGCCGAGAAGCCACAAGCTTTGTATATAATTCTTCAATGGCTACAAAAAGCTGCTCAAAGCCTATGGCCTCTTCGACCACATACGTCCTTGCTCGAACCTTTTCGAGACCACCTAATTGTCAAGCACCACCTCACTAGCCCAGGACATCCAATTCCCCTCGATATAAAACCATTCAAATTTTCCTAGCTTGTTAGAGTCGGGGTTGCTGAGATTGAAGTCCTTTTTAAACCCTATGAAGTAGTACCACCTGGTCTTTCAAGGAAGCCTTTTCATTTTAAAGACCTACTTGAAGGCCTCTTACAACATCTTAGTCACGTGATAGTACCTCCACAATATGTACATGTCGATCAGGGATCGGTAATAGTTTGGATTCAGCTAGTAGGGCACACATTTAAGTCATTCAGGCCTGGTGGAGAAAAAGGTGGAATGGAAAGTGAAGTCCTGCCTAGAAAAACTTCACATATATGGTGATGTACCCCTCCAACGGGTTCAAGGGCGAGTCCTTTTCCCATGTTAGGGCGAGGACAACATCGTTGAGAATCTCATATTCTTGATGCAAGGTCTCAAGTCGGCCCGACATCATTCCTGAAGCATATCCTACTGTTGAAGTTTGGCCAGGCCGATGTACCCTATAAGCTAATACTCCTTGGACCCTAGTCACCATAGAAGACATCTCTACTTCTTCCTCTTCACCCTCGGCCTCATCTTCCATAGCTGGCCTATCCTGTTCGGCATACAAATCGATGGTTATTGCTTCAATTATGGGAGCTGATGACTCCACGCCCCGACCTGATGTACTCGGCACATTGAAGGCTATCGCTAAGCTGGCACATTCTTGAGCAATGACTCAAGAAGTGCCTGTAGCGGCCGTTCCAATGTATGGTCCTATCCCCTGCGTAGTTTGATAGGGCACCTTCCTTCGATAGTGTTAAGGACTTCCCTTTCTGGCACCATCCCCTCTCTTAAGCTAAGGATTTTGGCCTACCATGCCGCTCCTTTTGGCCTAATCGACGTCTTAATATCAACTTCCTCATACACGACGTGGTCGGTCTTGATGTCTTTGTCCAACCAGGAGACATTAGGGGAATCATTTTAGGAATCACACAAGTCACTCATGGTTATTTATGATATAATTACCTGCTCAGGAAAAAGGCTGTTTAGGATTGATAAAAAAGTCCTCGGATTACAGTTTTTTGCCTGACAGCTAAAACTCAAAAGGCTAGAAATGTAGTCACGAAACACTCTGGAACGACAAAGAACCAACCCATATTTATAACTGAAACTCAGGCGTGGAACTCGAATAGGTGCAATGATTACTCTTGTTAGGGAAACAACCAATCACGTGCTGACACGTGTCCCGTCAAGCTTGACTGCCTATCCATTCAAATTTCACCACCTCAAAACTAAGCCTAAAGGCCAACCATAGCTGACCACACTTTGGTATAGTACACTAGGTCCAGCACCAACCAAGTGCATTAAGGGGCTATTGTTAGGGGTGTGATCAGCCGAGATGCCAAGGACCGCCTCCACGGTAGCTCAACTGTTGTGCTTAAGAAGATCATTGAGAAGACAAAGCCGTGAGTCTAGGGGCTCGGCTCTTTCTCCCGAGGTGCTCCTCAAAGCCCTCGCTAGCTGCGACACAAGTCATCACCTCCTCAAAAAGAACATATGCTTTAGTCAGACTATCAGAGCTTGCACCTAAGCAACAAGTCACCACAAAAGCACGACATATGGCCTCATTTAGGCCCTCATTTGGAGACCAAACTTTCAAAAGGGATCATGACACCTGTCACTGCCCATTGACAGGTCTTGATGTGACACACGAGTCATAGGTCAAACCCACCTAGTACCCAGTTCAAGTGATAGCTCATAAATTGAGTGCATTTATTGTAGCTTAAGGTAATGTGCTCTTTCCCAACTAACTTTGCTCTCGAATTCTGCCAAAGAGGTACCTGACTTGAGCATCGAAAACCTTTGGCCGGCACTACACCAGTGCCCCCTAAATCTCTGAGGCGTCCATCTTCTTGTGTAGGTCCCTCTTGGGAGGCCGAGATAAGCAGAAGGAGTCGTCCGACCACCGTGCACAGTAGCACGTGGTGTTGGTGCATAACAGTTTAGAGCTCGACATCAACATGCTTACTCCCACTGAATTTGTGGTATATATAATCATCGACCACATTCATCTGAAAACTAAAAGATGATAACCTAATGAAATTTTTAATGCCACTGATGAGAAGCTTACTTAAGCCTATAGATAGACTTCTTCAACTTGCAAACCATCTTCTTTGTATCTCCCGCACAAAGTTTTTAGGTTGTGCCATATAGATTATTTCATCAATGTTGCCATTGAGAAACATAGTCTTAGCTTTTATCTGATAAAACTCAAGGTCAAAATGCACCACAAGTGCCATTATTATCCTAAAAGAGTCTTTCGATAAAATTAGAGAGAAAGTCTCTTCATAATCGATGCCTTCTTTTTGTGTAAAGCCCTTTGCGGTAAGACATCACCTTGTACCTCTCCACGTCGCCTTTCAAATCCCTCTTGGTCTTAAATATCTATTTGCAACCAATAGGTTTCACTCCTTTAGGCAATAGGACAAGATTCCAAATGTCATTGTCCTTCATGGACTTTACCTCATCATTCATAGCACTAATCTACTCTTGAGATTTAGAATTTTCCATGGCTTGATAGAAGTTGATTGGATTATCTTCCTCCATACTAACGTCAAACTCATGTTCTTGGAGAAATACAGTGGAATCATTTGGCACCGCACTTCTTCTTTCTCTAGTGGATCTCTCTGATGGCATAGGTTCTTGAGATGGTAAAGTTTGTTCTTCTGGAACAATTTCTTGAATGGGAGGTCTCCGACATTGTCATGATTTGGATCTGCTTTTTGCACAATGTTAAGACTAATAGCCTGATTAATGTCAATAACAACTATAGGACTATGAACATATTTTTCTTCAAAGACAAAGTCCCTAACCTTATCGCCCCCTATAAACTTGACATCCTTAAAGAACCTGGCGTTTCCTATCTCAAAAATCGACTTAGTCGTGGGATCATAAAACTTGCATTCTTGGATTTTTTAGAGTATCTTATAAAATAGCAACTAATCATCCTTGAGTCCATTTTCTTTTCATTAGGCCTAGAAGGCCTTGCCTCAGCTGGACATCCCTAAACATGGAAGTGCTTTAAAATAGGCTTCTTGCCTGTTCAAGGTACGTAAAGGGTTTTGGCAATTGCTTTAGTTGGAACTTGTTAAGGATATATGCTGTAGTCTTAAGAGCTTCTTTCTAGAGTGATTTTGGTAAGGTAGAATGAGAAAGTATACTCCTCACCATGTCCTTAAGCATCCTATTTTATCTTTCAACAACACCATTCATAGTGAGCGAACCTAGCATAGTGTACTATGGGATGATACTGCATTCATCTAGAAACTTAGCAAACAGTTTTGGACATTGTTTGCGGTCAAATCTACCATAGTACTCACCACTGCGGTCAGATTTGACACTTTTGATCCTTTTGCTAAGTTGGTTCTCAATTTTAGCTTTATAATTTTTGAACACATCCAACGAGTATGATTTTTCATGAACGAGATATATGTAGCCATATCTAAAAAAATTATCTATGAACGTTATAAAATATTGTTGACAATTGCAAGAAACTGTAGAAATGGCCCCAAATATCCATCTGTTAAGTTCTAAGATGTCCAAAGACCTGTTGGCTTCAAATATCTTTTTATTGGTTTGTTTCCCCTTTATACAGTTAACACAAACATTAAAATTTGTAAACTCTAAGGGTTCTTAAATTTTATTGGACACAAGTCTCTCAACTCTCTATCTGGAGATATGACCTAATCTCTTGTGCAATAACGGAGCCAAATTTTCACTGGTTAATTTTCTCTTTATACTTTGTGTACTTAATTCTAGGGATTCATTAAATGAAACAATTGTACTAATTAAATAAAGATTATTGTAACTTGACAAAGTATCGGAATCAACCAATTTTGAATCATGAAGTAAACTAAATTTTCCATTCCCAAATATATAAGAATAACTAGATTTATCCAAAACAGAAATAGAAATCAAATTCCATCTAAAAGAGATACAATAAATATCTCATTAAGATCCAAATAAAATTTAGTCTTTAACAATAATCTAAATTTTCCTATTGTCTCAACTTGAACCGTCTTGCCATCGCCCACATTGATGTATCTTTCAGCATCACTTGGCTCTCAATAACTCAGACAACCCTATGTAGACACAATGATGTAAGTTATTGAAACAGAATCTATCCACTATGAGCATATAGATACTGAAGTTAAATTAATCTCAGAACAACAAATTAATCTTAAAACAAACCAAATTAAGAAGCATACCTTTCTTAGCACGCCAAGCGTGGTAGCTGGTGTAGTGCTTCTTCTTATACCCTTCAGCTCCACAAAATAAACAACCAGTACCTTCTAGTGCATCTGGTTTCTTTTGTTGATTTTTTTTAGGTGTCATAATTGTAGCTTCCTTATGCGTCTTCCTTTTCTTCCCTTTGTCCTTAGAAGTACTAGCCAAATGAGCACTTTTTGTCGTCTTCTGCTTCAGTTTTTCCTCTTCTTGCACATAATGTGAGATGAACTCATTAAGAGACCAAGTTTTCTTTTGGTAGTTGTAGCTAATTTTGAATTGACTAAATTATGTAGGACGAGATATGAGAACCGAATGCACAAGCAATTCCTCAGAAAGGCCAAGCTTAAGTGCTCTCAACTTTGAAATATGATGAGACATCTTCATGATATACTCCTTGATGTTTCCTTTGACTTTGTATCTCATTGAGATGAGACTTGCCAAAATTGTACAAATTTCAACCCTTTCATTCTTAGCAAATCTTTTCTCAATATCTTCAAGGAACTCTTTAGCTATCTTTATCGTTTCCGATATTGTGCCCTTGAATGTTTCCAGAATGGTCTTCTTCATGATTATCATACATATGCGATTTGACTTCTTCTACCTTTCCATGTCCCCCTTTTCATCAGATGAGCTTTTATCTATAAGAGGTGTAGGAGAAGGAATCCTTTACGCGAAGTCGAGATCCATGACTCCTAGAACTATAAGGAAGTTCTCTTGGCATGATTTGAAGTTGGAGCCATTTAGCTTAAGAACGGAATTGATATTAGCAGTAATGTTTCAAGCAGAACTAATAGCTGAATTAGAGAACAATATAACAATAAAAAACAAGCTCATATAAGAATCTAAAATAACAATAATAAATCCAAATAAAGGTAACTCTATCTCAAGATACTAGACACTCTATTAATATTTAGTCTTTGGACAAAAATATTAACTTGTAAGTAATATCTCGGCCATACAGACCCCTTTTTTATTGTTGTGGGCTTAGCCTGTAGCTTTTCTTTTAGTCACGGGCCCAAATGAGCCTGTGTGAATAACTTTGTAGCTCTGGGCCATAGCCTAGAGACTGCTTCAAATCCTAGGGGTTTTGAACCTTAAGGTAACCAGGTGGCCAAATGACAGCCAACCTAAATGTCGTAGCCATATGGCTACGACTGTCCTTCTTTGGCGAGACCCAACGGTCGCAGCTAGGGGAAGTTGATGTTGGCGGTGGCAATGGCTACAGGCAACCATCCCCCTTGTTTTTTGTTTCTTCGTTGGGCGGCGGCCTTGGTCACTGCTCTTCCTCACTTTGCCAGGGCTTGTTGTTACCCGCTCGACCCAATGGCCGCACCCAAATTCCTTATGCCAGTGGTGGTAAAGGTTGCTGCCGGCCACCTTTCTTTCTAAATTGGGTTTGAAGATAACCCCAAAAAAAAGTATGCCTCAAAAAAATTTAAACAAAAAACCTTCAATATTGTTCTCAAATTCAGCAATTCAAAACTATAGATTGTTAAATTTGAGAATTCCTACAAGAATCACATCTAAAAAGTAAATTGATTCATGATGATTTAACTGAAGAGGCTCTTGATACCACTTGTTATGAAACTTAATCTTAGGAGATGAAAACTATCATCAAACCTGGATTGTTCATATCAAATCACTGAGAGAATTAATAAAATGCAAAAGCTAATCTGAATCCATAGATTAGGACGTGATTCCTGAGTCTAGTGGTTGATAATCTTCCACATATAGTACGCAAACCCTCCTTTATAGAAAGTCTCCATGTTTTCTCTGTAATCTTTCTAAAGATGGGTACCAGAAAGAAAACGTACGTACTGACTTGGGACCTCAACCGTTTTATATAACTGTACTTGTCAATTATCCTTAATTATCAATTTAACTTATCATAAAATCAGTGATTATATTTTGGTCTCAGCACATAGGATACCCACTCTTAATGATGCATTAAAAGCCCAAAACCCAAATTGATCTCTTTAATTGGGCCAACCTTTTTTGATAGCCTATAATACACATTTATTTAATATATTAGCCAATAAATTAGATTTAACTCCAATGTTGAAGACAATAAGAAAAAAAAAAACTCCAATCTGATAAAGAATCAAATTTATGTGGGGAATAATAGTATAGCAAGCAGTCAAAAACTCAAATCTTGTGGTTTTGCCTGCGATAAGTTGAGCTAGTATAAGATTCATGAAGTAATATTTATGTTCTTAGATTAGATTAGCTTGATAGATTCTTTTTCAATCGTACTGTAATTACAGCTTTCATTAGAATATTCGTGATTAGTTTTGACCGCCTTTGGTACACTAACTTTAGGTAAATATAGAGCAATGCTCAAGCTTAGAGTTGTGGTTCTATATCTTTTAGTTTTTTATCCGTTTTACTGGATCTCATTGAAGTTACTTTGTCCTTCTTCTTGCTCATTAATGGGGGTTTTGTTGTGGATCTGAGTCCCAACAGGCCAAAAGAAAGAAATAAGAAGATAGATCAGATCTAAGAGGCAGGAAGAATAAGTGGAACATCAAAAGAAGAGTAAATTAGACGGCATGGAATTTCTCATTGCAATTGCCACTTCAATTGTTGCGACGGTTGCTGAGTATACAGTCAAACCAGTTTGCCACCAACTAGGTTATCTATTTTTCTACAACAGCAATGTAGATAACCTTAGAAGTCAAATTCAAGAGTTGGGGCACACTAGAGACAGGTTGCAGCATTGCATAGAGGAGGCTAGAGGAAATGGTGAAGTAATTGAAGCTGATGTTGAAAACTGGCTAAAACATGTAGACAGAATCAAAGAAGACTCTGAGAGCTTTCTGCAAAATGAAGACCTTGCAAAGACAAGATGTTCATGTAACGGGCCGTTTCTGAATTTGGTGTCACGACATCAACTAAGCAGGAAAGCAAAAAAGAAGGTGCAAGTTATTATAAGTGAAATCAACAAGGCTGACAAATTTGACAGGGTTTCTTATCGTCCTTGCATTCATAATTCTGTTGCAAACAAAGGCTACGAGGTCTTTGAGTCAAGGGTTCAAACTCTGATGGAAATCATAGAGGCTCTAAAAGACTCTAATGTGAGGATGATTGGGATGTACGGCATGGGTGGCGTTGGCAAAACTATGCTTGCAAAAGAAGTTGCCAGAGTAGCCAAGGAAAAAAACTTGTTTGATGAAGTAGCGTTCACAGTTGTATCCCAAACTCCAGATGTCAAAAAAATTCAAGAAGATATTGCTCACCGGGTGGGTCTAAAAAATTTCCATCAGATCAAAAGCACAAGCGAAAGGGCAGCGAGGTTGCGGCATAGATTCAGTCAAGAAAAGAAGATCCTTGTTATTCTAGATGACATTTGGAAAGAACTTGACTTGTCAGCTGCCGGAATTGATTTTGATGATCATCAAAAATGTTGCAAAATATTATTAACCTCCAGATTCGTAAATGTTTTACGAGATCTAATGGGTGCTGAAAGGAATATTGGAATTGAAGTGCTGCTGAATATTGAAGCAATGAATTTGTTTAAAAGGAATGCAGGAGTTTCTGGTGAAAGTGTTGATTTCCAACCTTTGGTGAAAGACATTGTTATGGAATGTGCAGGCTTGCCAATTGCTATAACAACAGTTGCACGTGCATTGAAGAATAAAAGCTTGTCGATCTGGGAAGATGCTTTGCTACAATTGAAAAGGAGTATCCTAACAAACATAGAGGGAATGGATGACAAAGTGTATGCAAGCATAAAGTTGAGTTACGATTTTTTAGGAAGAGACGAGGAAGCGAAGTCCTTGTTGTTGCTTTGTAGTTTACATGAAGAAGATGCCAATGTAAAAATCAAGGACTTAATGATATATGGTGTTGGCTTGGGCTTGTTTCAAGGAGTCTATGCATTAGAGGAGGCAAGAAATCGGGTGGACTCATTGGTTAACAAATTGAAAGACCGTTGTTTATTGTTAGATGGCGATCGTGACGGTGCAGTGAAAATGCATGATGTTATTCGTGATGTTATGATTTCAATTGCGTCTGAAGATAGGCAAATGTACAATGTTCCAGATGTTGACAAGTTTGAAGATTTTTTTTCAAAGAAAAGGCTTACAGACTCCACCGCAATTTCCATGTGTGTTCGTCGAGATACTAACAACCTCCCAGAAAGATTGGAATGCCCTCAACTCAAGCTTTTGCTTATGTTTAGCAGAAATCAAGTCCGTCTTGCAATTCCAGAGCAATATTTTGAAGAGAAAAAGGAGCTCAAAGTGCTGCGTTTAAATAGAGTCAATGTAGAATTGCTTCCCACATCCTTCTGTCTACTTCAAAATCTCCAAGCGTTGTTCTTGTATGATTGTATGGGAAACATAACTATAATCAGTGAGCTAAAACATTTAAAGATTCTTGATCTTTCCGGGTCCAGTATTGAAGAATTGCCAAAACATATCGGACAATTGATTCATCTACAATTGCTCAATTTGGAAAATTGTAAACGTCTTAAAGTGATTCAACCCGGTGTCATCTCCAGTTTGATAAGATTGGAAGAGTTGAATATGAGAGGAGTCCCTATAGAATGGGAGGATAAAGGAGTCAACGGAGAAAATATCAATGCTAGTCTTGTTGAGCTGAAAAATTTGCCGCAGCTAACCACTCTACGTTTACGTGTACAGAACGCCAACATTTTGTCAGAAGGTTTATTTAGCAAAAATTTGAAGAGGTATGAGCTGTTTGTAGCAGGAAAAATGCATAATCCACATTGGGTAAAATCAAAGTTCTTAAACTTAAATAGTTTGTATCTCGAACTCTCCAGAAGCAATCTATTAGGCAAGTGTGGGCTAGAAATGATAATGAAAAGATCCGAAGTGCTGTACTTGCATGGATTGAAGGGTTTGAACAATATTGTTTCTGAATTGGATCCTGAGGGCTTCCATCAACTGAAGAGTTTTGAGTTCCATGATAATGACGAAATTCGATATGTCGTCAACTCGAGCAGCATTCAACCTTGTAGTGCGTTTCTGAACTTAGAGCGGTTGTGTCTCGTTCAACTGATGAATCTGGAGCAGATATATTACGGAAAACTCACAAAGGAGTCATTTGGGAAATTAAGATCTATTTCAATAAGAAACTGCGACAGATTGAAGAATCTCTTCTCATCTTCTTTCGCCGAACAGTTTGAGAAAATTGAAGTGATTGAATGCAAGACGGTGAAAGAGATTTTTACTCAAGGCACAGACGATGAGACCAACAACGCCGTAGATAAGATTGTGTGTCCTCAATTGCGCAGCTTGACTCTAGAAGATTTACCGGAGTACATTCAATTCTTTCGGTCTGAGTCAGAGACCACTGATACTTCATCATCGGATTCTCCCTTGCCTTTATTTTGCGAAAAGGTAAAAATACATTGCATTCATTTAAAATTAACCCTTTATCATTTTGGGTCGAGAAATTGATATTCATAGGCAAGGTGACAAAATTTTTACAGCTTCTTAAAAATAAAATTAGAATTACCCTATCTTTGACCTTGATCAATAGAATTTAATTCCTTCATAAAAAATATGTTTTTAATAATTAGTTTTTTTGCACACGGGATCCACAAAATTTTTGAGATTTGGCACTTGGGTTCTTATTTTTAAAATTTTGAGAATTTAGTTCATTAACTCATTTTCTTAGCGTTTGGGTCCCATAAAAAATTATGATAACTGGACCTACAAACTCACTATTTGACACTTAGGTCCCTATTTTGGAAATTAGGACAACTGGGTCCCTAGGTATTTTTTTTTCTTTTTTTTTTTTAAAAAAATTATGATAACAACTTGATTATGAAAAGGTAAAACAGTCTATCAAAGTATTCAGTCATTATGGTTTTGTCTTAGTTGGAGGAGAAAACAAAATAGAAAGAGAGAGAGGTAAATAATTTTTCTTTTTGAAAAGAGTGAAACGGAAGAATAATCTCTCATGATTTTATATATAAGACAAATGAAAGGTTAGAATTAATTGGGATCTCATACATAGAGGATCTTGAATCTCTCGCAACATCTTTTTTTTTTCCTATTAAATATCCATCTTGCCAAATAACTAAAACATTAAACATATTAATATTTTAAAAATCCTAATTTCGCATTCATTATGTTGATTTTGATGAGATTCTATGATTCGGTTTTTTTTTTAATGAAAGTTTGGGAATCTAGTTATCAACATTTTCAAAATGATTGGACTTAAGTGCTAAGAAAAGAGAGTTTGGGACCTGGTTGTCAAAATTTTTAAGATGTGGACACAAGTGTAAAATGCAAAGTTTGGGACTACCCTAGATGCAAAGTTTTATAATAATTAAGCTGTAGGTAGGGAAAAATTATATAAAACGAATTTTAACTCTTTTTTAATCATCATAAAAATGTAAGATACACCACGTATGTAGTATGAAATTATTTTTATTGTTATTGAAAAACTAACAGAATCATAATATTACAGAACGTTTTGTTTTATATATGGAAACAAAATAGGAGATAATATTATTATTTTCTCTTTATAAACAAAATTACACTGAATTGCGGAATGTCTTTTTTTGGTTCTTGTAATATCTTAATGTAGTATATTACGATTTTCTGAAGTGTTCATGTAGGTATGTGCTCAGGACTGTAATTAATTAAAACCGTATTCGCAGGTTGCTTTCCCTGGCTTGAAGGAATTGACATTAATCAGCTTGAAATTTAAAGCCTTATACTCGGACCAACTTCCAACAACTTTTCATAGTTTGCAGAACTTAACAAGCTTGTCTGTGAATAACTGCAATGGTATAAAGCATCTCTTACCTTTTTCAATGGCGAGAAGCCTTGTGCATCTTGAGGAGCTACGTATAGGTAACTGTGGGATCATGGAGGACGTATTAATAACAGAGGAAGGAGTAGAAGGACGACTGGAGAAGATTTCTTTCCCCAAGTTAAAACATCTTTGGCTTTGGGATCTTCCAAAACTTGAGAAATTTTGCGTTGGAGATTCTATTGAATTTCCGACATTGTCATCTCTGTGGATCGATAATTGTCCTCGACTGAGCACGTTCATCATTGATTCCACATCTAAAGAAATCAAATCCACGGCTAATCAATCTCTCTTTAGTGAAAAGGTAATTTTCTTGTTTTAGTTTCTTATGCATGTAAATATATTTCGACTTTATATTCAATCTATATTATATTTTATTTAACGACTATCATGCTCTGTTTCTGTTATATATTTTATGTTCATCAACGAGTTATCTTTGAGTAAGAAACTATATTGATGATTTTATACCTTTGCCTTTTGATTTTATATTCAAAAAAGTAACTTGTATTTTGAATGTTCTTAAAACTATACCTCAAATTTAAAATTGAAATTAAATTCGTGCCTTTTTTTCTATATCAATAGTAGACTTTGACATCTGAATTGGTGAACTTGCCCTTTTTAGCTTATTGATAAACTTGTTACGAAATCCTAATTAACAATATTGTTTGCAACTTAGTTCGAAAATATAATTTTTTACATTTTTTTTGAACGATATGCTTAATTCATTTTTTTCATACAAGATCATCTATAAACTACAAAAAGTTAAATTGTCAAATCAGGGGTCAAAATTAACTTTGACTAAAAACAGTTGCGAATTTGATATGAGTTGAATTTCAATGGTACAAATCTTGAGAACCTCCATATATATTTATTGAGAAACACAAAAAGCAGAGCATAAAATAGGAAACAACCCGTTTATAAATAAGGTCAAATACATTAGTTAAAGAATTTTTCCCTTTTGGATAAAAATTAGATTGCAGTTATAGATGCCAAACAAAAGGAAAAATGATTTCTTTGTGTTAAAACTGAAGCTTAGTAATGAAAACATTTTCCATTATCAAAGAGTTGTTTTTTATTTGTGACACAAAATGAATTTTTTTTTATATATTTCTTTCTTAGGGGATTTTTTTTTGGGTAATTCTGCTATGCTCAATTATTTATTTATTGATTTTTTGGTTGCTATGCTCAATTATAGATATTGGCAATTGATATCATTAAAATTAACTCATTACCATTTCGAGTCAAGAAATTGATATTCATAGGCAAGGTGCCAGAAGTTTTCCAGCTTCTTAAAAATAAAATTAGAATTATGCTATCTTTGACCTTGATTAACAAAATTTGATTACTTCATAAAAGATATTTTTTTAATAATTAGTTTTTTGCACACAGGTTCCACAATTTTTGAGATTTGGCACTAGGGTTCTTATTTTTAAAATTTTGAGAATTTAGTTCCTTAACTCATTTTCTTAGCGTTTTGGCCCCACAAAAAATTATGACAACTGGACCTGCAAACTCACATTTATTTGACACTTTGGCCCCTATATTGGAAATTAGGACAACTAGGTCCTTGGATATTATGTTTTTTTCTTTCTTTTTTTTTTTTAAATTATGCTAATAACTTTATTATGAAAAGGTAAAACAATCTATCAAAGTATTCAGTCCTTGTGGTTTCGTCTCAGTAGGAGGAGAAAAAAATTAGAAAGAGAGAGAGGTAAATAACTTTTCTCTTTTAAAAGGAGTGAAAGGAAGAATAATCTCCCATGAATTTTCTATATAAGACAAATGCAAGAAAAATGTGATTATCTGCTCTAATTAGAGGGATAGAAATTAATCAAGATCTCGGACATAGAGGATCTTGAATCTCTCACAACATATTTTTTTCCCTATTAAATATCCATCCTAACAAATAACTAAAACATTAAACATATTGATATTCAACAAATCCTACGTTCGCAGTCATTATGTTGATTTTGATGAGAATCTATGATTCGGTTAATTTTTTTTAATGAAAGTTTAGGAATC